>NJDD01000099.1:108038-149397 GCA_002245505.1 Calephelis nemesis | reverse complement strand
TGAGTGGGCAACTCAATTAGAAAATCAGCCTCCAGAAACCATTAACAAGAAATGGTCCCACATTCATAACCACCAGGTTTTCCACTAAAAAATTGTGCTACGTAAAATATTAAAGTAAAAAGTGCTATTTTAAAGCAAGGTTTTGATTGAGTCAAGATTCTAGACTCGCTTTACATAATTCTGTGCTTATCCTAACTTTGTGGAAGTGGAATTGCGTGTCTTAGAAAAATATAAATGCGGTCGAAATGAGAGCATTATGTAAGTTGTAAAGTCAAGATCGCTGACTGCACTCACAATAGTGAGATCACTGAGAGAGAGAAAGAAAGGTATTGGGAAAAAATGTGTAGAAATGAGAAAGTGCAAGCTTACGGTTCGAACATGTGAAAATAGTGACAAATGAAAGATTGATAAAACAAATATTTAAACAAGACGAATAAGGGTGGAATAAATGTGGCGAATAGGTGCCTTTGGTAACCTGAGTTGACATTCCATGATCGGATCGCTCTGGTACTACTCGACAATGGTGTTAAGAATCTCCGATACTGGCGTGTCTGTATGAAAAGAATAATGAATGAGGTATTTAGCCAGGTCTAAGAGGATTGTGACATTTGGCATTCAATAATCTTTGCCTACCTCGTATAGGACTTGGTGCATGTGTATGTATGTACAACGACTTGATGAGTTGACGAGGCTAGGGTTTGTTTGTTTGTTTGTTCTCGACTGGTGCAGACATTTGATTGAACATCTAAATGTATGTATTTCTGAGTCTGGCTAGTTATATTTATTTTAGTATTGCTAATATAACTATTTTTTTAAAGAAATAAAAACAATTTATAAATAACAATAGTAGATCAATTTATTAAAATAAAAAAACATAGTAAGCCTTCTTAAGTTAGTGCTTTTTGATTAAAACTGAAACTGCAATCATGTAGTACAGGGTGTAAGAAAGTTAGCTATAAAATATCTTTCTTCGCATGCGCTGCGGAAACTAAGAAGATGGCCTACAATATTACAAAACAAATTAATTTATACAAAAAGGTTCAGGACACCATATACCTATCTAATTACTATAGTTACGACAATATAACTACTTTAATACATTTCATTTTATACATTTAAGAGTTGATAAAAATAGTGACCATATTCGGACCATGTTATCCATACCATCATATTAATCCTTATCCAAATAAGTCATATTATGTTCAAAACTGTTTTTCAATGCCTTGAGATTTAAAAAAGATATTGATTAAAAAAAGTATTACGAAATTTTTAATTTTTAATGTCTAAAGAAGTAAATATATCTCTATCGTAAGTATACCTAAAGAGTAAAGATTTGATCCTTTGTTTGTTTGTATTGAGTGGGCTTCAAGTTCCGACACTACTAGACTAATTCGAAAAATTCTATTATCTAACCCTGATGAAGATAGGGTGTCCCCGCCGATAGTCTTAAAAAATCTAATTTTGGGAACTCACCAAGTTTATTCGTTACACTTTTAAAGACTTTGACTACTTAGATCACACGATTCTGAGTATTTATTGAGGTTTAATTGTGGCGCGGTAATTACTCTCTCTCGAGTTCACCCTATCCAGACCGGCGGGCAGAAACCAGGTCCGTTGCTGAACAGAGATTCGTCAAGGTTGAGTACTGACTGCCGGTGCATTTTTTTTTTTTTTTGGAATGACTAATGCGTTGCCAACCTCGCGGTTTTTACAACTTCACCGGGCTTTATAACATAGAAGATGCACGGCTTATATAGTAAATGAACTAGAAGAATCAGCGATTTTGGATTTGGTACTAGGGATGGGCTGTATCAGTACGTCCCGATTGACGCACATTTTAGATGTCGATCTGTTATACAGGCTGTTTTTATTTTTATATTGTATTATTAAGGACTGCTACCTAGTAAGTAAATAACTTACTATTAGATTTTCTAGATAGTTCATCAGAGCATGATTTGGATTGTGACTGTGATGTACATTTCGCCACATGAGCCCAAAACAGAAACATGAAAAATGGAAGGGAACACACAGACTATGGACGTACTGTTTGTACACGTTTGAATCCAATTCAACAGTACACCCAACAAACGTCAGAAAATGGGTTCTATCCCACTTTCTTTTCTTTTTCCGAGTTCATTTGCAGAATAGACTTATCATCACTAACACCGTGACATTTGACTAGGTAGTAGAGTTTCGCAGCGACTCGCCCGGATCGGTACCACCGCCTTACCTATTCCTGCCGCCATAACGTCATGACGTGTTCCGGTTCGGAGGGTAAGGTAGCCTGTAAACTCACTTTTGCTCGAGGCCTAACTTCTTGACCTCAGGTTGGCAACGCACCATTACCACCTTTGGTGTCTCTAGGCGACGTGAATTTCTTACCATCAGGGAATTCGTCTGCTTGTTTGCCTTCCTATGACATAATGAAAAAAAATGGTTGCCTGTAAAGTCGGTTTACGGGCGAAGATTTTACGTGACAACGTCTTTTTCTCGGTAGAATATTTATTGATATGAATACTATTAAAGAGTGGAAGAGAGACGCAAGGCATTCGCCGTTCCGGCGGGCCTCTCTCTCGTTCGGTGACTCAGTCTTGGACACTTCTGCTATTAACTCGAATTAAGCTGTGACTACAATTTGGACACTCACTTATTTCTAAAATTTTTAATATTTCATTAACAACCCATTCTGCAGAGTAAGCACAAGAATGAACATTCACCTGGGGGGCTGATTATGTATCTCAGTTGCCAAATCAAAATGGGAAAGTGTACATCAATTGACGTCATTAGTGTTTGTTATCTCTATTATGTATTCCTATTGGTCACTGGAGATAGCAAATATAAAACACGTTATTTGACAGCTATTTTCATTTTAGTTGGCAACTGAGATACATAATCAGCCCGCTGTTCTGTTCGGGCCTGCTCTAACACCATTTCCATATTTTTCAGAAGCGTTGGACGATCCGGCTCACCGCTTCTATTATTTCGAAGCAACGATTTTAAATTTATTATTTGGTTTGCTGGGTCATCCTCACAATTAAAAGTCTCATTGTAAAATTTAATTATCCTCCTAATAAGTAAGAATTTAAATGTGCAGTTGCAGTTGTGGCATATTGGGGCGTTATTGGGACAAGTTTAGGCTCTTACCTGACCAAAATAGTTTTCTATAGGGTCCGAGTGAACATTTAAAAACTGAAACAATCTTGTAAAACTTTTTAATGTACCTTATTTCGATTTCTTTGAAATATGGGTTTTTTATTGGGAACCAATGTATTTGCTTTCATTAAGTTTTTTAAGGGCTTGTCAAAATTCATGGCGTCGTGAATTATTATTAACGGCACTTCCTAACTCTTTTCTCTTATTTTTCTTGTTTGTATAATTCTATACAAAATTGAATGATATTATTATTGTTCTATCAACAATACATGATATTACGAACATACCTCCAGTTTAGGTAGTTTTCAGTTAGACATGAAAATCTCAAATAAAGAAACCATCTTCGGTCAATTTCATCTAATTCCCGAGACGGTTGACATTAACTTTGATGATATATTAGGTAATGATATTCTAAAAATATATAACTCGAGCATTGATTATCGCCATAATTGTCTTTTATTGGGAGATCATATGCTAAAAATTCGTTTTACAAAACCTGAGTATATAATCCCAACACGATCTGAAATGATCATTGAATACACTGTTTCAAATCCTGAAATCAATATAGGCATTGTAGAAAAACTTGAAATCCAAGACTGCGTATATCTTTCAAATTGTCTTATTACAGTAAAACGTAATCAACAAGCTAATGTTTCTATATTGAATACTACTAATTCTGAAGAAAAAATACAATCTCTACTTGTTGAAATTCAACCTTGCGAAATACTTTATAATTCTAACACTAATTCTATTTCCAAAATTCATACCCTACAAACTACTATATCTAATTTAAATTCTAGAATTAAACATCTTAAAAATCAAAGTATGATAGAACATCTAAATCAAGAAGAAGCTAAACTTCTTTTAAATTTGTGCTCAGAATATTCAGATATATTCTATTTAGACGGTGATATTTTTACACGTACGGAGACAATTCAGCACGATATAAAGACTACTAGTTCTCAACCGATTCATGCCAAAACCTACAGATATCCCGAAGTCAACAAAGATGAAGTGAACAGGCAAATAACTAAAATGCTTGATCAAAAAATTATAAGACCTTCTGTCTCTCCCTGGTCATCACCAATTTGGGTTGTACCCAGAAAGCAGGATACCTCTGGCCAAAAGAAATGGCGTATAGTCATAGACTATAGAAAACTAAATGATATCACTATTGGTGATGCCTATCCTATTCCTAACATAACTGACATCCTAGATCAGCTTGGTCATAGCAAATATTTTACTACGCTAGATTTGGCATCTGGCTTTCAGCAAATCAAAATGAATTACATTGACGCTGCAAAGACAGCATTCTCTGTTCCTAACGGTCACTACGAGTATACTCGCATGCCATTCGGTTTAAAAAAACGCCCCTGCTACGTTTCAAAGATTAATGAACACTGTTATCTCGGGCTTACAAGGGCTCCACTGTTTCATTTATTTGGATGACGTAATTATTTATTCTCACGATCTTAAATCGCATATAGAGAAGCTAACTCTTGTTTTCGATGCACTCCGGAAACACATTTTAAAATTACAACCGGACAAGTGCGAATTTCTAAGACGCGAAGTCGCATACTTAGGGCACATTATCACAGACAAAGGCGTATCTCCTAATCCAGATAAAGTCAAGTCAGTTTTGTCATATCCTACTCCTAAAAATCCAAAGGATATGAAAAGTTTCTTAAGACTAGTCGGTTACTACCGTAGATTTATTAAAGATTTTTTAAATATAACTAAACATTTAACTTCGCTTTTGAAGAAAGAGATTGAATTCAAATGGACGGATAAACAAGAAAATTCTTTTAATACTTTATAGAATGTTTTAACTAATGCCCCAGTTCTTCAATATCCCGATTTTTCGAAAGATTTCATACTTACAACCGACGCTTCCAATTACGCTCCAGTCGCATTAGGGAAGGGACCTATTCCTAAGAACAGAAGAGGATAGGTTTTGATAAGGGATAGTGGATTGTGAAGAGCTTTTGCATGGTCGGAATAAAGGGCCCTGATTCTGCGGAAACGTGCTGAAGCATCGGAGCAACTGACGTGTTTTTGAGACATAACCATTTTGAAACCTGTTTCTTTATTATGTTAGGGACAACTAGGACATGTAGCCATAACTATCTGAGCATAGCAAACATGATAAGTTATTTTCATCAATGGATCAAATATCTCTTCTATGTGGTTGGGTGCACTTGTAACATCTGGCTTTGGATCGCCGGTGCTTAGCGATATGAATAAACCTGCGTCAGTTTCTGCACTGTATCACAGGTAGATTGAATAAATTTGCTCACTCAAACCCTCTGTCGGGTAGATATTATCCTAAAATAGTTTTATCTCCTTTGTGAAGCCTTTTATTCAAATGCCTAACCTTAATGACACGAACAGATTCGTTTGGGCATCTAATGTTTGTAACCAATTCTTCGAGGGTCCAATCTGTGGGGACTTCATTGACAACTCCCATCCTAGTTATATGAAGTCGTGAAATGAATGCATTGTAGTTGCTTGAAAGTAAGTCGAATTTCTTAAACCTAGTACTTGCATCGGCTGATTGAAATTCTGTAGATACGTTATTGCAAGCAATAGGTATATAGGTTGACTTTCTAAGACGTAAGAGCTACAAAGTAAGACTTTGGTAAGACTGTTTTTCCATGCTATTAGCACACCATCTCTAAGTATCGATCAAGTTTATATGAAAAAAAAGAACCATACCATGTTTACGTGAACGTGTTAAGTACTTTTATAATCTCGAGTCATTTCATTTGAAACTTTGTTAACATGTAATTTGTGTAGATAACCCTAAAAAAAGCTCGTGTTAATTTAATTTAACAGCAACTTGCGCAATTATTAACTTATATTAAGGTGCATAATATGAAACTCTGTGAGTACTACTGTTCTGTGATTTGAAGTATATATAAGACAAGGGTATACAAGTATCTACTGATATTTTCTTAGGATGGTATTTCAGTAGACATCTCATTCCCCGTATAAAGGGAAGGATATGCCTTTGCTAAACTACATGAGTTAGTAGTGATGAACATTCTTTTAAAGTGATTTTAAACACACGGGAAAGTCGTTTTGACTTAAAGCACTTCAAGTCATCATGATTTGAACACTTTAACCACTTATTGAGTCTTTTCTCGCTACAAATAAATCAATCAAATTAGAAATTTTAGGTGGCCAATAGTTCAACTTTGTTCAGTTAAAGTGTCTAAGAGAAATATTTATGAAGAAATTAGTGTATTTCTTCGTTGCCGCCAAATCTCACTTAAGGTGTTTGAGTACCGAGGCCACCACTTCACTCAAGACATGACTTTGTACAACGACTTATGGCTATTTTAAAAAGAATCAGCATGGCCTAAGGATCTTTGCCGGCCTATGAAAGGGGCAAATTAACTTTTAAAAAAAGTGTTATGGAAGATGTCGAAGCATGGTCTAAAGGTCTTAGCCGGCGCCAGAAAGGGGCAAATTAACCTGAAAAAAAGTGTCACCATGGTGTCACTCAGGGTCATCGTTCAAAATGGCGCTACGACCAACGTTTAATTGGGTCCTTTAATTGGACCTATAATATGTAGATTTTCTGTCGTGATTGAATGGTCAAATATCAAAATCGTCAATTTGTAGTCAATGGCCATTGTCCAGATGACAATTGACAGCTGAAAGGTAAAGATAAAGACAAAAAAGATTTTTTGGTGCCATTGTGACTTAAGGTGGAAGTATTTTTTTCTTAATTATTGAATTTCGTGTTTATATTGAGTGAAATTAGTCGATTTTGGTGGCATTTTGTACAATTTTGATCAGTGAATGTGCACAAATGAAATAATCATTAAGAAATTAGTGTATTGTGTATTTACTCGCTGTTGCCAAATGTCACTAGTTGAGCTTGAATAACGAAGCCTCCACTTTACTCAAGACCCTTACATGACTTATTATATGAGTGACTGTAATTTATGGTTAAAAAGACTTAATTAATACAAGACATGGCAGCATGGCCTAAAAATAGCCTTAGCCGGCCCCAGAAAGAAGAAAATTAACTAATAATAGAGAAAAAAATGTGTCAGTCAGGGGTCATCGTTCGTCAATCGTTCAAAATTGCGCTACGACCACCGTTTCGCTATACATACGTAGTTTTTGGGGCGTGCCTCTAACCCCGCCACTTCACGGTTCACATGCTCTTCACAATGGGCCATGATGTCCCCGGGTGAAAATCTGTGGAATATTATATTTTTGAACTCAAAATGACCTTAATCGATAGGTCTACGTTAGGTCTGTATAGGTCCACCATCATTTTTGTTAGGTCACCTATAGTTTTTTTATAAATATTTTTTTTAATTTTGCAAAAAAAATACATCTTAGCATCTCATTTAAACGAAAACTCATTTATCTTTGTATTTCTGCATTCTTTATCGTTAGGTCAGTATTAGTCTATCATCACATGCTCTTCACAATGGGCCATGATGTCCCCGGGTGAAAATCTGTGGAATATTATATTTTTGAACTCAAAATGACCTTAATCGATAGGTCTACGTTAGGTCTGTATAGGTCCACCATCATTTTTGTTAGGTCACCTATAGTTTTTTTTTATAAATATTTTTTAAATTTTGCAAAAAAAATTACATCTTAGCATCTCATTTAAACGAAAACTTATTTATCTTTGTATTTCTGCATTCTTTATCGTTAGGTCAGTATTAGTCTATAGTTTTTGCTTTTATATTATTCATTTAACTCTTTTTATTAACAATTATAAATAATTTAACACTGGCGCATGCGCTCAACGCACCCAGTCATAGCATGGCGCGAAATTTAATGTTTTCCCGTTCCGTTTTCATTGTTTCCATTATCAAAATACAAATTTCTCTCATGAAGCTCAAATAATCTCATAATTTTAATCACTAATTACTCCTCTACTACTCTAATAAAAAATCAGCACGACGAATACTAGAATTGACTCAATGGTAATTATATGGTAGACCATGTAAATTACCTCAACCTTTATCTGAGACCTCAACTAACACTTTTTACATGTTCATCAGACAACATCAGATTCTTGATCGGCTATTTAATAATTGTTGTTATAATATCTATTTATGAATTACATTAGCTGTAAATAATTATTGGATTGATTGGATAACATCGTCTGACAGATAACTGAAGAAACATATGTGACAATGCGTCCCATAGTGTTGCCAGAAGTATAATGAATTTTTTACTAGACACAAAATGTGCTTACTAGCTATGGATAAATTTGGTATGTGCCTATCAAGTTTTTTAAGAAATAGGTACACAACTGGGCAAAGTCAAACGTCGAGGGCAAAGTTGCCATGTTTTACGGTATTTTATTCGTTTTAGAATAAATTAAAAATAATAAAAACTGAAATGTATTATTTATAACCTCATCAATGTAAGAAGCGATATCAATTAAGGTAAAAGTCCCAGTTACTCACACTGGCCTAGTTGTTTGACATTTGCAATTTTATTCTAATAAAAAAAATTCTCACAAACCAATTATTTTAAAATTTATTATTCAAAAATTATAATTATTAATTAATTGATGTGATTCATTTTTTTAATTAAAATAAAATTACAAGTGTCAATAACTGGATCTTATACATTAGACAAAAATTAATCTTTTTAAAAAAAACTATAAACTATATGTATATTATAAAATTTAATACATTTATTAATTTATTTCATGCTATAAAATTTAAGTTGATACTTTAATTTTTATTATAAACATAAAAGTAAGTACATTTCAAAAATTCGAAAATTGCTTAAGAAAGTAATTTATGTAAGTCTTTTGATTTAAAAAAATTCTAATTAAATTAACTTATGCATAGATACAAACCTATGTTAATATATTAGAATAGAAATATACTGTATTGATATTATAACGAATTTGTCATTATAGAGGTACCTCTACCTCCATAATGATCATAACCAGACCACGTATGATGAGAAAAGAAGTGGAGTAAATAAATAAAAAATATTAATACACACACTATACGAAATCTGTCGAACAGTTTGATGGTACCCGTACCCGATGTTACGCCTGGACGCCATCCGTTCGCTGGGTCCAACACCTCGATTAAAGTACACCGCTGCACTTTTGTCGGGACTCACTTCTATGCGCCACTTCCTGAACCAGTCGCCCAAGAGAGTGGCCGCTTTTCTGAGGTTACAGCCTATCTGTTTACCGCGACGGTGGGTTGAAAATAGAGCCGTGTCGTCCGCCGACTTTAGAATGTACAAGATCCATGAAGCTTGTGAGAAACACTTATCACATACAAATTGCCTTAGAAAAACAGAGAGAGACAGTCATGTACCGATGTGACAATATTTACGCGAGTAAAAGCCCATAGTGTCCCATGGAATAAAAAAAATTATATAATAAATAAATATAAATTTGATGTTGGATTTTTTAGAGCTGTGTTTTATCAATAGATTTAGGATATAATAGATAAACACATTTCCACCCCGACCTTCGCTCCGAGCAGTCGTGCGCTAGCGCTTTGTTTCAGCGGCCTTTGTCAAGGCCGTAGTGCTAGCCCGCCTGCCGTAGCGCGTCACTCGCTCGCTCCGCGCAGTCGTAAGCGATCGCTCCGTTTCGTAGCCTTTTTCAATCAACCAACCACTCGAACGCCACTTTGACGGACGAGTATATGAGCACCGCTCAAGAATCGGCCTCGGACGACGGCTTCACCGAAGTCCAAGGTGCGAAATCTAAGTGGTAGCGCAAGCGCAAAACTCGCGCGACTACTCCCCCCAACTCTCCCAAGCGTACGACTCCCCGCCGAGTCCGCCACCCGCCGTCAAGAGACAGGCGGTAGCTAACACTACCCCTGCCCCTTAGGCAGCTACGTCTCAAGCGACGCCCGCTCCTCAGGCGACCGTCACCCTCCCAGCCACCCAGAGCAACGTCGAGATGTCCACATCTCCGAGCTCAAAAATCCCACCACTTATCCTTACCACCCTTACCACTTAAAATATCAATTACACAAACGCTCGATACACGAGCGAAGGTATAAAGGTAGTCGTTCCCACGACTACCAATCATCGCCGATTCACGGCCCTCCTTAGGGAACGGAACGTAAGTTTTCATACCTACGCTCTTGCGGACGAACGTCAACTGCGCGTCGTCATCCGCGGCCTCCCAAAGGAGCTTCCAGTTACTGAAATAGAGACCGACCTCTCAAATATAAACCTCCCCGTGCGAAACGTACATCGAATGTACAACGCACGAAGTAAAAGACAGTACGACATGGTACTAGTCGTACTTGATAATACAGATGCAGGTAAGGCGATATTTAATATCTCCTGCATTCTCGGCCTCTCCGGCCTCTCAATAGAAAAGCCGTACTCCAGCGGCGTCCGCGGACAGTGTCACAACTGTCAGAACTATGCTAGATTCTGTAACGCGCGTCCCCGGTGCGTCAAGTGCCTAGGGGACCACGGTACAAAAAACTGCACCCACCCCAAACGTGACCAACTTAGCTTGGCCCCTCCGGCCGAGCCAGTTAGTTGCGTTAACTGCGAGACCGCCGGCCATCCTGCGAACTATCGCGGATGTCCCAAGGCCCCGCAGCGAAGCAGACGCGCCCCCCGCCCGCGCCCTGCCTGCCTAAATAAACAGCCCCAGGCCCCTAAGGCCTCCCATCCCAACCGTGAGCGATGCCTGTGGCTGGTTTCTATTTCCTCTTCTTACTTCTGAAGTTAACAGAAGATGCGAGTTGTCTTGTCCTATCAGTATTTGTGGCTTGGCGTTGGTATATGTGATATGTTGACAAATGTCTTCTAGATGTTTACATTCTTTAAGTAGTTCTTTTGGTACCCGTTGCGACGAGACAAGCAGGTTCTTGACTGTACGTGCTTGCACCTCCTCTTCGTGGTTGTTTAAGCCCCTGAATTTGATGGCTACTCTTCTGGATGCTTGCTCTGACGTCTTCATGTCGTTGATGGCTTCTACTCTGAGCGGATCGACGGGTCCCGTGACTCCGATGCGTTTGGCTACATCAGTGTCAACTAAAGTTACTGTTGACCCGTCGTCCATTAGAGCGAAGGTGTTGACTGTTGCCTTCAGTCCTCTTACTTGAACTGGAATAATTTTCAAATACGACTGTTTACTTTTCATAGTCCAGGCAGAGTTGATAGTTTCTGTTGCTTCTTTTTCGATTGGTGCCGCTCTCTCAGCTGTCAGCAGCAGCATCTTGAGATGTAGATATTTGCAGTTATCAATACCACAAGGTTTCGCACGATAGCTGTGAGTTTTGGTTCTGTAGCGGAGACACCGGAAGCATAGGCGCTTGGACTTGGCTGTATCCCATCTTGTGTTTCCATCTAACGATTTGAATTGTTCACAGTCAGCTGTCGTGAGTCCCTGTTGATCACATATAGGACAACCGTAGGTAAACGTCTTGGTATTCTTTTCTGTATTGCGGGTGCGGCGTGCGACGACACCGGCTTGGGTAGTGCGTAAGGTCCGCAGAGCTCGGCTTCTCTTCTAAGAAATCTTTCTAATTTCAGTAGATCTGCGTCTTCCTTTTGTTGCGTCACTGCGAGGTCATAGAATCTGTATCGCAGAGTAGGCGTCAGTTTGTCCACCACTGTTTTTGAAACTTCGGGGTTGTAAGTACATGTAGTTGGGGTAGCCGAGGGTTTTCAAAGTTGCTACGATGTTGGTGACCTTTGTTGCGAAGATGCATATGTCTCGTGGTGACTCCGTGAGGCACGGTAGTGCGCGAAGAGACTCCATTTCCATCATAGCAATCGATTCTGGTCTGCAAAATCTTGATTCCAGCGTCTTCATCATTTCTGAGGTGGTAGAGTTTAGCAGTGACTCGCCCGGATTGGTACCACCGCCTTACCTATTCCTGCCGCCATAACGTCATGACGTGTTCCGGTTCGGAGGGTAAGGTAGCCGGTAAACTTACTTTTGCTTGAGGCCTAACATCCCGGCCCCAGGTTGGCAACGCACCATTACCACCTTTGGTGTCTCTAGGCGGCGTGAATTTCTTACCATCAGGAAATCCGTCTGCTTGTTTGCCTTCCAATATCATAAAAAAAAAGAAGTCTGTTGGTGTTTTCTATGGCCGAGAACATGTTTCTGTTTCAAAATAGGCAGCACGAAATGGTAGCCATTCCTGATGAGAACCGCTGAAGATCGGTAATTCGATGTATTTTGGACGTTGTGCGGCTTTGACGGCACTTGTAATTGCTTCAGCTAGTTCTTTGAAGTCTTGTAGTCCTCCCGCCGGTGTTGACTGATAGTTCTGTTCCTGTTGTTGATGCTGTTGTTGGTCAGAGAGAATAATATAATCACTACGTTTTTGTCGTTGCTGACGATTTTACAAAAGATATGAGCTGTCTTTCGGTTGGCCCGTATAGAGAGCCGCGGTCACTAAGGGACCCATCCAACGGGGTTGGATGACCTAAAACTTAATATTTTAATTACACAAAAAGTACAGCGAGCCATAATGTTATTTCTTAAATACAAAAGAAGATACTGTCATACAATTTAATGACAAAGGGCTCTACTGTACGGGTTTAGCACATCAAAACTAAGACAAAATAGGCAACTTATTTGTACATAGTTAGTTTTACAATTATATACACTTAAACACTTTTATACACTTAAACAATCAACACATTTTTATATTTTAGTTATCCCGCACAATATTATAATTAATATTTAAACTAATCATTAATAAAAATATAAATAATTACTTGATAAAGAAACATAGTTTAAGAAATAATCAATAAGTAAACAAAACATATTTTTAGTAACGAGCATTCATACCAGATGCCTTTAAACCTCTGCGTTAAAAATAAATAAGATTCTTGGCTTTATTGGTTCAATAAACGCCTTGTATATTTTTTCTAATAACCAAAAAAAATAATAAAATCCTAATGATACCCCCAAAAATATATCCCCCCTAAAAAACCCCATTCCATTTTTTTATTCCATAAATCTGGGGGGGAAACCCCATAGCTAGTAAAGCGCGCTATTTTGTCTGGTTTGTTACGCCTTAATACTTAGAATAATAAGGCTCCTTAATACGTATACATTTTTTGGCGGAAAATTGCAAATTAAGTAATTTTATTTAGTTCCACAATTATATCAGAAAAAATACAATTCAATGCTAATAACAACATGCGCACGTATCCGTCTTGTTCGAATTTACCCGCGAACGAAGTTGTGATAAGACGTATAGGTTTAAGATTTCAGAATATTTGTAAGACAGAAATGCTCGGGATTACTGGATCCTCATACCTATCTCTACTAAATATTTATATAATATAACATATTTTTGTATAGCCTGTTTTTTTTTAAAGTTAATTTGCCCCTTTCTGGGGCCGGCTAAGACCTTTAGGCCATGCTGCCACGTCTTCCGTATTAATTATTTCATCATTAGTCACATGTCTTCCGTTAATTATTCTTATACAGTCATTAGTCACTATTTACAAAGTCACGTCAGGCTCTTGAGTAAAGCGGCGGTCACGTTACAAAAGCTCACTTTGGGAGATTTGGCGGCATCGAGGAAATTCACGATACACTAATTTCTTCATGATTATTTCATTTATGCACGTTCACTGAACAAAACTAAACTATATCACCACCTAAATTAACTAATTTCACTCAATATAAACACGAAAATCAATAATTATGAAAAAATACGACCATCTTCATTCACGATGGCGCCAAAACTCGCCTGTTTTTTTATTTTCTCAGAGACTAAATTGACATTTGCAATGTTTTTTTTTTGCGATTCATAAATAGTGCCGAGCCATTATCGGAAAATGTTTACAAAATTTTTTACCGATTTTTACAAGTTCAACTAGAAAATCGGAATATGTATATATATATATGTATTTAGAACCAAAATAATTTGAAATTTTGTAAATTAATCTGCTTCATTATAAAGCGCAAACACATACGGTTAATAAATTTCATTATTTTTATTTTTATAAATCCCAATTTTTAAGCAAAAACACCTTTTTTTAACGTCATCTATCATTATCTTTTTTTCATTAATTTACCTATTTTTTACGTTGATAGTAGTCCATATTGATAATGGTAATAAAAATGATATTTCTACTGAGTGCTTGCGACGAATGTGGGGCGCTCATTTAAGTCTCTTTTTTGTGTAACAAAATATACTTTGAAAGCGTAAAGACACCATCATATGTTGTAGAAAGCGTCACTGCGTGACGGGGATATTAGGCCAATTGTGCTGTCTACTGGCTAACCTAAAACCGGACTGGATCATAACGTGGTCACTATGGCAGCAGAAATAGCTAAGACGGTACTGCCAGGCAGAACGGTAAAAACTACAAAGAGGACCCGGACCAACATGGAGGAAAATATAATACCTGTATACTAACTAAATTATGACTAAGTATTTTTGAAGTGACACTTCTTTATCGTGGTTGGAAAAAAATTTAGTGTAAAAATATTTTCATTACGTCACATTTTTCCGTTACGCACCATCTTTGTTCTTATCCCTACCACGCGTGATTCGAAATATACTTTCTCTAGCGGAGTAGGGATTGGCAATAAACTTTATTTAACCAATTTCTGTAAAGTTGCATATAGTTGATTACTTTTTGGAAAATAACGTCATAAAGGAGTTTCACTTCTTCACTTCTTACGAGTGTACGCTAGTACACGCACAATTTTTTTTATGCATTGTGTCCCTGCTTAGCACCATTAATACAAGCATATAATTTGCTTATTTTAGAGTTAGATCAATTTGCGTAATGTGTCCGTACCCGAGGTCTTTTTTTTTTTAATTAAAAAAATAGGTAATTGATAACTTGCACACAATGAAGGGTTGAAGTATCAAACAAATGTTGGGTTTTTCATTCTTCGAATATCGACATTAATCTCTGTGAGTAATATAAAAAATTGTTCTGTGACAATAATTTACGTTCTGAAAAAAATCGGTATTGTAGGACATCACTACAAAAAAAAACACAGGTGTCATTATTTGTAAAATTGACATATGCATGTCAATTCAGTCTCTGAGAAAAAACAGGCTATAAATTAGATGTACCTACGTAGTACTCTAATTGGTCTGTGGATGTACCTAAGTATAAGAAAAAAGACATCCCATATGCACTAGCAAAGAATATAAATACTCTTTAAAAAGAGTGCACTAGCAAACAAAAGACGACCCAATAAACGCTGGGTATATTTCGTGGAACATTTTGTCCTATGTACTTACTATAAATATTACAACAACATATATTCACGCCATGTCCTTTTAACGGGGTAGGCAGAGAGTATCGAGTGCCAGATCTCACGATCCTGACAAACCTGTCTGGCTTCCTTTACATTATTACTCTTCTCATACAAACACGCCGGTTTCGGAGACTCTTGACAACACCCTCGAATAATATCCGAGTAATATGATCGTGGAATATCAACCTCAATCTTTCTACATGACCGAAAGAGCGGAGCATGGCCCTTTTGCATTTTAAGACAAACACTTTCTTTTAATCTCACTCTTTCTCGGATCTCAATGTTACGGATACGGTCAGTGAGCGTTACATCACAGATTTTCCGTAGCGCTCTCATTTGAGGTGTTTGGGCCAATATTTTTTTTTATTTTTTTTATGATATTGGAAGGCAAACAAGCAGACGTATTTCCTGATGGTAAGAAATTCCCGCCGTCTAGAGACACCAAAGGTGGTAATGGTGCGTTGCCAATCTGAGGCTGGGATGTTAGGCCTTGAGCAAAAGTAAGTTTGCCGGCTACCTTACCCTATAGGTAAGGCGGTGGTACCAATCCGGGTGAGTCGCTGCGAAACTCTACCACCTAGTCAGATGTCACGGTGTTAGTGACGGTAAGCCTTTGCTCGCCTTTTACGAGCTGCTTGGCACAGGAAGACAGATGGTCTATTCTGCAAAGGAGCCCGGACCAACACGGGGGAAATTTCTTCGGATCAGTACATACTTTTTAAAGGGTAGATAATGGTGTTTTGATAAATGTCAAAAAACTTAAATCATAGACCTTTAAACGAGCAATTCTTGTATATATATTTATATATAATTGGAATCTCGGAATCGGCTCCAACGATTTTCATGAAATTTAGTATATAGGGGGTTTCGGGGGCGATAAATCGATCTAGCTAGAAATCATTTTTAGAAAATGTCATATTCGTGTTTTATCGACTAAAACTTACTTTTTTAACAAATAGGAGGCGTTTGAGTAGTCCCAATTTATTATGACTCTTCCTGACATCTATTGGCGAATAATAATACTATTTTTTGGCGAATAATTAAATTTCCAGCAGATGACGTTGTTAAGTAACGAAGTCAATGGTTGTTTGCTTTGAGCCATGAGGTTAGACTTTTTAAATTTTCGTACTTAAATATAATTTCCAAAAAACACAATTTATAAAAAAACAAAAAAAAATACCGAGCAAAGCTCGGTCATCCAGGTACTAGAAATCTACATATTATCATCATCGTGATAGGTACTGTCAATCCTGAATTGTTTTTGATATTGGAAGGCCAACAAGCAGACGGATTTCCTGACGTTAAAAAGTTCACGCCGACTATAGACACCAAAGGTGGTGATGGTGCGTTGCCAACCAGAGGTCGGGATGTTAGGCCTTTAGCAAAAGTAAGTTTACCGGCTACCTTATCTTCCGAAACGAAACATGTTAACCGCAAGCACTGACGTTACGACGGCAGGAATAGGTAAAAGGCGGTGGTGCCAATCCGGGCGCGTCGCTGCGAAACTACCTAATCAGATGTCGCGGTGTTAGTGACGGTAAGCCTATGCTCGCCAGTTACGAGCTGCCTGGCAGGAAGGCAATTTTGCCCAATTCTGCAAAGGTGCCCACGGGGAAACGTTTCTGACTTGTGGACTCAGGCTCGGCTTCCCTATTTCAACTTGCTCGCGGTTCAGAACTTTTAACCTTCACTTCCAGAGGGAATGGGGGCTCTCTTGGCAGCACGTGAGAATCGAATCTCGAATTTGGTCTGTGTCCCGGAAGACTGATATTCGACTTGGTGCTGCGTTATATTTACAGGGTGTTAAGAGGTATTATAATAAAATAGGAGACTAACAAATGACGCCACAGTGAAGCACGAAGGAACAATTTGATCATAAATGCCAAGTACTTAAGTTACTTCGAGATAAAAAAAAGTTTTTGAAATATATATATTAGAAAGCTCGATATTGCCATCGGGGATGACTTAAAGTAGTTAGGTACTTAGTCACGGGAGAAGCAAGTTTGGCCTTGGCACTACCGGTAGTGTCGCCAGTCGCTAGGAAGAAAAATAGCAGCGTTTGTTCCCTAGACACTACCAGTAGTGCCTAGGGAACAAACGGTTTAGTTTGCTGCAGCGTCTAATATTTCCCCGTCTCCATCTGAAAGTTGCTATGTTTTAGTTGCGTTCTAACATCGAATAGCCATAGCGCTGAACCATCATGAAGAGGGACCTTCAGGGTGTTTAATATTTTTTATTTATGCTGGTCATCAGAAGTTAAAAGCTAGCTTACATTCACAAAAGTTACGTAATTAATTTAACCACCACTTTTTAATTTATAAATAATATCTATAGATATACTATTGATAATGAAATCTAAATATAATAAAAAGTATGAAGTGGTTCAAATATACCAACGAAAAAAATTTAATAGGCGCCAGTAACTTTTTCAGTTTATTTAGCCTGAATGAAAGGTTACACCTTAAAAATTACTTTCCAACCCATGAAATGAAACAAAGTGTAGATAAAAAGCGTGTTCCACTATTAGTTATAACAAAAAATATTTTCTAATGTTTTTATTAGTTTTACACATGTGCACAGCTATTATGTCATGAAATTGACAATTATTGTATAAACAAAACCCATTAAACTTCAATAACATCACAATCATGTTTCTGAACCTAGAACAAATAACATTGGAGAAGTAAAAACTTTGAGCACTTGGAAGAAACAACCGAAAATTTGCTCAATATCATTACATTGACCAGATTATTAATAGAGTTATTTTCATGATAATGTGTGAAGAATATACATTGAAAATTTGTTTCATATTATTCTGCAACTTTACCATTATTTGAAACCATTGTGCCAAGTACCTATACAAAATGCTTTTTCTAGTAAAAACGAATACTACATAAAAATGCACAGAATTGACATTATTTTGGGATTAACTAAGTAGGTATATCAAATTATTTAGCCGCCCATTTTTTTTAATTTTGCAAATGATAGTACACACAATTGGTTTTCATTTAGCAAAGCAGCAAAAACAGTAGTTAAGCATTTTGGCAAAATTATTAGAAACAAAAAGTGGTAGGTAATTCCAACTTTTAGTCATTAAATACATGTTTAAATAACATTAGTATTGATGAAACGTTAATCAATGGTACATGAAATAGGAGTTCAGCTGTTAATAAAATAATGATGTACTTAAGGCCCAGTTCACATAATATTGCAAATACAGTTCATGCAAAACTTAAATCTGTTCATTAAACATTTAAACACTCATTCTGTAGCCTAGTGCAGGTACAATCTAGTGCAAAAGTAAAATAGTGGTTTCCGGAGCTAGTTTAAAACCATGTTTTTTTTGTGATATACATATATATGAACGAATAAATGAAGTGAACTCTATTATGCACCAAAATTAACAAAAAATAGACATTCTTTCACTAACAATATTTGACATAAGGCGGTCTTATTTCTTCAGAGTGATCTCAACCAGACAACCTTATTTTATATTATGTTTAATGTATTTAATTTTTATGTATTATTTAGTATTAGTATATTAATTATCTAACCTTTATATTGTGTCACAAACAAGAAAATTGTGAAAGTACACAAGACAGTAAAAAAAATATATAATTTATCAGTATATATAGTTTTGCATGAACTGTAGAAACTAACAATAAGTAAGCACAGACATTGAATGCCAAACAATTAGTATTGCAATATTTATGTCTAAGACTCTGTCTTTAGCATTATTTTATGAATAGAAACTACAAAAATTAAAGAAAAGTACATAAGTAATCAGTTAATGATCAGACAACAAAACACTTTCTAAACTAGTTATGACATGTCAAATAAAACACATGTCGCACCCTCAGTAATATAAGGGCACTATCCAAAACACTATTTTTTGGGAAATCGTGTTTTATAAGATACAGTATTTTTTCCGATAATATCATGTGTTAAAAAAAAATAATTACCGGGTTATTCTTATGTTTATTCTCTTTCTGCTAGAACTAACCAGTAGCAAATCATTTTGTGCCTTTATCATTCAAAATCCCAGTCGTGTATGGGATTTTAAATGTGAAAATTTTGACTTGGGCCCTTATATTACTGAAGGTGCGATGTAGTTTTTACAAATATGTGGCTAGATGTTAGAAAACCATAAATCATTATTGTACATCCAAAAAAACGCTTAAGGTACAAGTTATAAAGTATGAATGTCATATAGTTACATTTTGAATTTTCTTATCTATAAAAATGTATCACTTTTTACTTTTTAATTTTTTTTTTTCATTCTGTTAAATACCAAAATTTTTTATTTAAAACTAAGACATTTGCATCTGCAGGTATATAATTCGTTCTTTGATAACACAAATTGCATGTGGTTGATGCATTGATAGAATGAATGGCCAATTACTCTGTTACACTGGATATATTTTATTTAAATGTACAATTTTAAAAGCAGTTGTGTAAATATGCCTTAACTTTTTTACTAAGTTAGCATGTTATCAAATCCAATGTAATTGATTAATTATTTCTGACAAAGAATCCCATCAATAATTAAAAGCTACTATCAAGCTGTAGACTTATGGTTATATATAATAGCTTGGTGATTACTTACTTGACAGCTTTTTTGGTCTAGGATCTAGCATACACTCCTACACCAACCAACCGAACAATATTTAAATGTCTACATTTCAGTGTCAAAGTGTTTATTAAATTTATTCTGGTTTTTATTTAAGTATTTCTATGTATAAGGTTGATTCAATTTGTGTAATTTGTCCAGTGACAATTATTTATTCCCTAGGTGACCTGTGGATGCTGTTCTGCTATTTTTTTTTAATGTGATTTTAGTAAAAAAATTTCAAGTGAGTTACCCTTATCACGAAGGGTATGTAAAACAGATAGTAGGCAATTCTCAGACTTACTAAATATGCATATAAAATTTGATGAAAATCGGTATAGCCATATCATAGGTGTTAGGTAACTATAGTGACACAAAAATTTTATGAAGGGTTAGTGACAGGGTACTTTTAGTATAGATAAATAAAATCTTGAGATCAGTGTCTGTAGTCAACATATAGTAAATCATTTTAACATATGTCGACGGCTCCTACGTATAAAAAGACACGTCGAAATGGCATTTTTTTTATTGCATTACGAGTAAGTATATAATTGTATTTATCAATATGCATGTACCAATTTAATATTTTTTTAAATGACACAATTATTTCACGAGATACCTAATGCGTATATGGTAACAAGTCCGACACATTTCATGAAACATGTAGTAAACTAGGACAAGTTGTACTTAACGCGAAATACCATGTTTGATAATCAGCGCCATTCGCCTCATCTCAGAATTTTCTTTTTATATGTCGAGTGTAATAAGGGTATTAGAAATATAATAAAAATCATCTTTACATTTATCAGAGATTGGTGGAGTTAACTTGATTGAAAAATTAAATAAATTTTATTTTAACCATTTCTTAAAAATTAAGCATATTTAGTTTCCCACTTACAAACAGTCATATCAGATTTAACTTTGGTGACGTCTTTCTAAAAGTTAATGTAGGAACGGTTACCTTTCATGTTTTCCATGGAAGAATATATGTAGTATGATTTCAATACTGTCAATAAAAGATGTAATTATTACACACTTAAATTTTAAAGTCATATTAGTGAAAAGTGTAACAGTTTTTTTTTAAACTTTGATTGAACCTTTAAATCACTCTCTTGTAAAACATTGATTTAGACATGTCGCTTTATACATAGGGACCGTCGATGTGCAAATCAGCTATCTCCATAGTCCATACAATTAAATTTCCATGAAACAAAATATTTTTATATTTATTACTAGTTATTAACTAACAAATTAAAAACCTGTTGTTTGTTAACATCACGAACTATTTCATCTACTGACTTTTTAGTTTTGCTTATAAATGTGGTGATATTTTAATATTTTACTTAACACTAAACTTTTAAGAAGATAGCTGAATTGCAAATTCATGTATCAATTGTAATCCATCAAATCTATATTATGTTGGGTACAATGATTATCTTTGTAAAGCAATAGTTCAACATTCTTTGTCTGAATATATATATGAAAGCATTACAAGTGAAATTTTGTGATAAATTTACTGCGTAAAATTATGATTTAAAAGCTTGTTACAGTTTTGTCTACATAAACATTTATTAACTTTAACATATATGCATATGTCTACAGTCTGTTCTAAACCTACAGCAAAAACAGTAATTGCCCCAAAGTATTACATTGGTGCCGAATAAAAGTAATAGCATAGTAGGTATTTCATACTATGATGAAATACAACTATAATGTTTAACTTATGTGGCAAATGTGATATGTAGCAGAAGTTAAAACTCTCCCCAAGTGGAGTGCAGTTTGTTTTTGTTTTTTATCAGGATATTAATTGTGACTAGTGACACAAGACATCATTCCTTTGTTAGTTCTGATTAGTTAGCTAAAACAAATATTACAATTACTCTTAGATGACATGTTGTGTGCTTAATACGCTCAGTGCCAAGCCTATTTTCAATACAATGTGTATCCTAAAGGCTACACAAGGCCACTGAAAGCATTAAACTACCTCTCTGTCCAATTTTAAGTTCATATGTTCAAGTTATTGAGGTTTAGTAATTAATGGGTAAAAAAAAATTCAATTAAGTACATTAGATAATATGTTTAGGATACAGAAAGATATTTAATAAAATTGTCATAATTACTGCAAGTCAAACCTTAAATGTTCAAAAACAAACCAATAATTTTAGCATTTCAAGAAATATTGATCAGCCCTACTTTTCATTAAAAAGTGAATGGTTGTTTTTCACTAGGAGTTTGGAACAGACAATTTGTCAACATATTAAAAAAACAAAACAATAAAGGTACATATGTAGTACATTTGCAATGGACAGTCCGTTGCATTTATATATTGTTTGATTTTATATTTGTTTTCCAAATGCCAATTTATGTATAATAGCTGCCCATGACAGTGCACTTCCTGACACAGAACTTGTGTCATCCAGATACAGTCCTTTACATAAATAATACAACAAAGTAATGGAATTTTTGCAACATATTTAAAATACATTTCAACTTTCTCACTGTCACAGTATGTCTAAGCACAGGTCAACAGTATGCTAATTCAAGGAAGGGGATTGACCTTCATCCCACACCACATCAATACTTGGCCATTTAGTTTGTAGGCACGTTAACATAGGGTCTGTGGTGGCCGCACGCATAGGACATTCCAATAAAGCCGCACGGCCGGTGCTGTACACTACCCTGCTGCCAGGGTTGCTGCGAGCCAAGCCATTATAATGATGGAGAGTAAATGTGTCTGGGGCACCTCGCTCACAACCCGGAAAAAATTCATCCATAAATGCACTCAATAAAATAATTCCTAAATTTTCAGAATCTAATTTCCGTCTCATTAATTCAACATATTCTGGCTCACTAACTAAGTCTGCCGCACACAGCACGTCTTGAAGTGCAGCTGATGGAATAAAATTATTGCCTTCAGGGTCAAATGACCGGAATATACGTTCGGCAGATTCTCCAACTGTTTCTGGAGCGGCAAGCCGCCGTTCTAATGAGAATAGCACTGTGAGATGGGTTTCAGATGCAAGCACCCACACTGGATGCTTGGGGTTTTTGTAGAATGAGCCAACTGTACAGTACTGCATGTGTTCCATTATTGTAAGAAAACCAATATCATTTTGTCTTTCAATTCCTCGTAAACGGAGACCTCCCACAACCTGGTCATGATCCCATACATGTGCAACAGCTCTACCAGTAAGCATAAGGTTGATAAGACCCTGTGACCCATAACCATAGGTGGAGTGTATCAATGGATCTGATAGTTCTGACAGCTCTGCCTCCACCGTGCCCACTCCTTTGCTAAGAATCACACTATATAACAAGAGGAGAACACCATATTTATCTTTCAGAATCCTTATGTTTCTTGTGTAGAATGATTCAACTTCTGACAATGTTTGAAATGAATGCACCTCAATCCTCCTGTGAAAGTGCTCAATGGTATCACACGATTGTTCCTCTGCACTAACATTCATACCAGAACTTGTATCTGGCTCCGAATCTACCTTGCGGTATACTGCAACAATGTACTTAGAAGCTAGACACTGACTTAATATTGTACATACTGCCCTAACAAGTAGGGAATTGCACTTTTCTGACGTTAAATCCTGTAAGCTGTGGCCTGGGGTTTCTGAAAGTAAAATTTTGAGGAGAAATCCTTGCACTGGGGCAATAGCAGCACAAGGGCCACCTTCTTGTTGGATAAGTGCGCTTGGTTCGTCCGCACTGAACTGGAATCCTTGCGCCCAGCGTCGAAATACATCTTCCTTGACGTGCTCGCCCCACAACAACCGTCGCGTACTTGCTAACTCGCTTTCTAGTGTCGTTGTGCCAGCGCTCATGATATCTGTACTTTCTTATCCTATTCTTGTGCCACAAGTACGTATCGTTTTCGTGGTCTAACTTTGGTTTGAAGTTAACAACACCTAAAAATCAGACATTAAAATGTTAGAAGTCGACAGTAAATATAATGTGATTTAATCTGTAATCAACTACAATTTAGAGAATTAGCAACAAGAACAAAAAGAGCAACCACGTAGATTATACTTACTTTAAAAACGAAGGTCATAGTAACAAATAATTTATGATATATATTTAAATCGTCCATAAAATGTACCAATCATTTGAATCACCTCAATGGCATTATAGATCACCATAAATCTTTAATTTATACTTTTCTAGAAAAAAGAAACGAAAAGCTTACGACATACAGGCTGCCATTTTTAAGAAAAAAATAGCAACATTTGGTTTCTGTCAATTTGATTCATTTACTTTAGTCTGTAAACACTGACAAAAAAAAGCTAGAAGGATCTATGGTATCTTCTTCAAACTTAATTAGAATTTTGATAAAATCTTATCGAAGACGTAATCCAAAAAAAATTAGAATTAGTAGAAACTAAGAACTCTTGATTAGCCTCAAAGAGAATAAAAAGAAAGAAAAACTAAAATTACATAAGTCGTGGAAAACTTTAGGAAGCCCTTTAACAAGTTGTTGGTTAACCCCCCGTTTCCCCGTGTTGGTCCGGGCCCTTTGTAGAATAGACCATCTGTCTTCCTGTGCCAGGCAGCTCCTAAAAGGCGAGCATAGGGTTTCCGTCACCAACAACGTGACATCTGACTAGGTGATAGAGTTTCGCAGCGACTCACCGGATAGGTACCACCATCTTACCTATTCCTGCCGCCAAAACGTCATGACGTGTTCCGATTCGGAGGGTAAGGTAGCTGGCAAACTTACTTACGCTTGAGGTCTAACAACCTGGCCTGAGGTTAGCAACGCACCACTTCCACCTTTGGTGTCTCTAGGCGGCGTGAATTTCTTACCATCAGGAAATCCATTTGCTCGTTTGCATTCCAATATCATAAAAAGGTGGTTCTAGTAATTAGGTATGTTCTCTTTGGTTTAATGTAGTGAATAAATTATTCCTCTATTCTCTCTGGCCGTCAGCTGACAGACGTCAGTCACAGCTCATACGTCAAATGTCAATTGAATCTATTATCTGAATCCTGTGTCTGAATCGTTGTGGACGTCGGGTAGTGATGACCGATTTGTTTTTTTTATTTTCGTGACCCTTGTCTAGTTTAGTTTTAAGTTTTGTGTTTTGTGTTTGTCTTTTACACTAAGAGTGAAATATGTTATTGGCAAAATAGTGACGATATTGTGACTTTTATTGAATTTTGTTTTGTTGTTGTGTTTTTTGACTATAATGAAGGGTTCGTGCGAACACAAGCGACGCGATGCTCTCAACGTCGCAAGTAAGTCAATATTAAAGTTTACCGTGGTTTTACTGTAAATACTAATTACTTGTACGTTGATGAAAGACTAAAAACTATTCAAATTGGAAATAATTTCCATATAATAATTAATTAAATGTTTCATTAAAATCTGTGCAGCAATTATAGACCACATATTAATAAATTGATGTAAATGTAATACGTTAAGTGTTCGTACCTTTTTATTCTAAACATGAAATTAAATTCATATGTTTGTAGAGTATGTTTTTTAAAAAGATGTTACAAAATAATTCAACCATTTCTACATTTTCTGCTATCTACATTGTGATGTTCTAACATTTTGTACATATAAATAAATATAATTTAGTTTCGTTATGAAATAAAATGACACTTCATTAATCATCATATATTAACTATCATTATGACATATTGTTTAAATTCTTTAATTTCTTCAATAAAAAAAAATGTCAAATAACTTCTTTCGAAACCTTTTTAACCGCTCAACTGTCCCGGTCATAAATCAAAGGGCCCCTTTTGTTCTGGCCACTTGAGCGTGTGGCGTCTCAAGTGTCCAGCTGTTTATTTTTTGCAGGCGCGTGGGTCGCATTACAAATGGTTTACAAAAATGCAATTGATTAACACTACAAGTGGCCAAGCCAGTACTATAATATATTCCAATATCTTGTTGATAAGAAGGCCATCTTCATTTCTTTAGTAAACTTAATGAATGAGTTTTTTTTTGAAAAAGAAAGAAAGAAAATATATTTATTTGCGAAATATGTGTGTTGAAGTTGTTACAAAATTATTTAAGCTTTCCAGCATATTCTACTACATTGTGGTGTGCAAATATTTAAATATTTTTAAAAACTAATTATTATTTAGTTATATACACAATGTTTAAATATTCATTCAACAAATAGTTTTATTCTTATTACAATTTGAATTATAACTTACAAACTATTTTAAAATGTTAACAATTTAACCCTGTCTACCGTAAACTACCACCGTTTTCAAACCTAGCCAGTCAGGAGAAGAAACGGCGAAACAAACTCCCTGGCAGCCAGTACTATAACCTATCGTCCTTGTAGTACCATCGTTTCCAAACATAGCCCGGTTTCTGAAATTATAATAAATTATTATTATTATTATTACAAAATTTATATTATTTAAGCTTGTCTGTAAGAAAATCTTTAACATTATAATATGTCTTATTTAACAACAAGTCAAATAACTTCTTTTGAAATCTTTTTAATGGGAATGATTTAAGATTATCAGGAATGTATATATATGTGTGGTTGTATATACGAATGGACATGCAATATATGTATATTAGTTTTGCAAATATTGAGTTTTTGGTTAGGCATATGGAGTTTCTCACTATTTCTAAAATGTGATAAACCTAAGACCTCAGCATTTGTTTGAAACAAATGATGATGTTTTTTTACAAATACACATACAGCCAAAATATATAAACAAGGTAAAGGTAATATTTTAAGAGACTTAAAAAGTGGCTTGCATGAATGCAACTGATTAACACTACATATTGCTCTTATACACTTCTTTTGAACTCTGAAGATTCTAATTAGTTCTACAGAATTTCCCCAAATAGGAATACCATATTGCAAAACGGAAGAAACATACCCATGATAAGCTAAAAGAGATGCTTTTAAGCCTGACACTTCTCTTATTCGTCTTGACACATATATAAACCTATCAATTTTGTTACAAAGTGAATCAATATGCAACTCCAATTACAAAATTTATCAATTTTTATTCCTAGGAAGTTGGTAAAATCTACATTCTCTATAGTAGTATTATTTAAAAAAACATTTAATTTTTTAGTCTCTCTATAGTGTGCTTGAAATTTAACTAAGTTTGTCTTCGTAATCCAAATCCATTCCGTTACCTTAGTTAAAGTTTTACTTGTTTTTTCTAATAAATCCTCTTTATTTTTGCACTCGATAAAGAGGGTAGTATCATCAGCAAATAAAATGGATTCAAGATTGATAGCATCAGGAAAATCATTTATGTTAATTAAAAAAAGTAATGGCCCTAAAACACTACCCTGTGGTACAATTCCACAGTCAATAAAAAGGTAATTGAAATTATAGACTTTCCTGTGGTTTCCACTTATTTTACTGATCTGAACACATTGTTTTCTATTCTCTAAATAACTTTTAAAGCATTCTAATGATTTACCTCTAATACCATATCTCTCAAGTTTTGCTAACAAAATTTTATGTGATACAAAATAAATAACTTTACTCATACCTAAGAATACAGCAAGTGGAAACTTTTTACTATTTAGGCATTCAATTATTTTTTTAACTAAGTCAAAACATGCATAAACTGTAGACCTACCTTTTCTAAATCCATACTGATTATTTTTTAATAAGTTAAAATGAAGTAAATAACTGTATAGTTTATCATACATTGTTTTTTCAAAAACCTTAGAAATTACTGGAACTAAAGTTATGGGTCTATAATTGTTCATATCACACATCACCGTTTTTAAGTAATGGCTAGATAATAGACTTTTTTAAACAATCAGGATATTTTCCTTCTACAAATGATAAATTAATTATGTGAAAAAGAGGCTTTGATATCACACTGGCAACATTCTTTAATATTATTGTGCTAATATTGTCATAGCCAGTTGCCCTTGTGTTTTTCAAATTATGTATTACCTTAATTAGATCATGCTCATCTACTGCTGTTAAAAACATAGTTTTATTGTGATTAGAAATATTATGAGATCTAATACAATTTGTAGAACAAGGCTGATTTTTACTACAAGATTTAGTTTGATTTATAAAGAACTCATTAAAAAGATTACATATTTCTTGAGAAGCAGTATATACTGAGTTATCTATTTTAATTTTTTCTATTTCTTCTAAAGGCATTTTATTTTGAAATGAACTTTTAATTATGTCTCATAAAGCTTTACATTTATTAGAAGATTGTTTAATATATTCTAATGAAGTCCGTTTCTGAGACTCTAGTTTACATTTAGTTAATACCTTTTTGTAACATATTTAACTCATTTTATTTCCTTTTTTGTTAACTTGGGAATAACGATAATTTAAATATAACTGATGTTTTACCTTACAAGACTTTAAAATACCTTTGGACAGCCATTTGTTTTTTATGGGCTTATTTGACACCCTAATTTGAGTTTTTGGAAAACATAATTCATAAAATAACATGAAGGTATCATGAAATTCATTAAAAGCTACTTCACAATTATCACTAGTAAGAACTTCACTAAAACTTAAGGATGATAAGCATTCATAAAATTTATTTATATTTTCTTGTCCAAAGAGACGCTTTGTTTCAAACCAAAACAAACGCTTTGGTTTACAATATGAAACTGGCTTTATGTCTACTTTTATACTTTGCGCTGTTTCATGGTCAGATAAACCAAGAATGTGAGTGTCAGAGCAAAATCAGCAGCAGAAGAGTCTAAATAGCTAGCAATTACATCCAAACATGCAAATTTCCTTGTAGGTTTCAAAATATGTTGACATAGATTATTATTTTCCAAAATGCTTGTTAAATTTTTAGGCTAGCATTCACGCCTAACTAGGTACAGCGACCAACCGCGAGGCTCGGAGACAGAATTGTGTTGTGCGATGAACATTTAGATGTCTGCGTTTCCGGGTCGGGGTGTTTATTAAATATATTCTGGTATCTATTTAAGTATTTCTATGTATTAGTATCGTTGACAGTTCAGGGTATAATAAGTAGTTGTTGATTTTAGTATGTTTCACATTGGATCCGACAGACTGCGCTACTGTCGAAGCATTAATGTCAAGCGATACGAAGTTTGCTGGGTCAGCTAGTATAGTATAAAAAAGTCGCTTCCTCTGACCCTATGTCCCTTTGTATGCTTAAACCTTTAAAAATACGCAATGGATTTTGATGTGGTTTTTTTAATAGATAAAGTGATTGAAGAGGAAGGTTTATATGTATATTTTATACCCGTGCAAAGCCGGGGCTGGCCGCTAGTTTATAATATTATATTGTACCAGTAACGTGTGAACAGTTTTTGTGTCGAGTCGAGCGCCCCTAAGTGGATTGTCTCGCTGGAAGGGTCACAAGTGCACGAGACCTCTGCCTGTCGCTATCTGCAAATGTTAAGTTTGTTTGTAAATTATATACATACATACAGCGCACATGCGTTATCGATGTTCCTGTCCTTGCTGTGATTTTGAGTCGTGTAAAATAAGTGCTTAGATAGCACCGAGCGCCTCGTTTGTCGACTGGCTAGTGTACACGCCTAAATACACCGACCAACCGTGAGGCTCGGGTTC
Source organism: Calephelis nemesis (assembly GCA_002245505.1). Classification (NCBI taxonomy): domain Eukaryota; kingdom Metazoa; phylum Arthropoda; class Insecta; order Lepidoptera; family Riodinidae; genus Calephelis; species Calephelis nemesis. The sequence continues at coordinate 119,858 of NJDD01000099.1, read as the reverse complement.
GATTCCCGACGGGGGCACGCATTTGTGTGACGAACATTTAGATGTCTGCTTTGCGGTTTCGGTGTTTAGTAAATTTATTCTGGTATTTAAGTATTTCTATGTATTACAATCTTTGACTAACACCCATAACACAAGCATATATTTTGCTTACTTTGTAGGTACATTCAATTTCTGTAACTTGTCCAAGAATATTTATAGTAAATAGTAAGATAATTTATTTCTTAGTGTCTAAAACTGAAAAAAATTAAAAAATTACAAAAAAAATCTCTTTTTGTCCAGGTTTAACATCAGAACAACATTTCTAGAATGTTGTCAAGTCTTTTATCTGATTTCCAAATACGAACCGATATTGTCGCCCTAGTAGCGAAGCACGCAATGCTGACGGACGTGAACAATGGTTGCCTCATTTTACATAAGATTTTACTTCATGAGCTCCTCGTCACGCGTACTAGCTGACAGCAGGACCTACAGTATATATGTTTGTCAGTGGGCGTGTTCGGCCGAATTAAGTACTTACTAAACTTAGTAAGCCAGTAAGCATAAAAAAATTAAAGTCTTACAAGCTGACTGTAGCGCTTTTCGGCGAGGACAGACTTACTAGCTTGACATAACACAAAACACCGGTTTATGTCATATCCCGTACATAAACAATAAGCAAATTGGCGTCGTATATTAAGCCATACTTACTGCGTTAGCACTTATTTTGTGTCCCGGCCGAAAATTTTGTAAGCATAGTAAGTGACTTACTAAATTTAGTAAGTACTTACTTCGGCCGAACACGCCCAGTGTGTCAGCGGCCGTAACATGACAATTGATACAGGAAAGTGGTCTCACAATATTCCAGTGTAGCGTACGAGTAAAGGTTGTGAGCGCGTTCTCCGCGACCGTGGTGTCTCCAACGGTACATGTAAAACACAATGATGCACTGTTTGTGTATTTTTGGCGGTTGGTCGGTATCTTTTAGGATCGCGCTCTTTGTAACACGGTAACTGTAAAATGTAATATATTCTGTGTATTATTCAATTAAATTCATTAAAGACCTGAAAGTGTATTATGTTTAAACGGGCTATATTTTAAACATGTACCGATTTATACATAAAGAAATATTTTGGTTTTTGGAACGAAGTTCCTTATTGCGCGTTGTGAAAGGGGGCTAGACGGAAAAAAATCTCACGAAAAGTTGTCGAAAACGACACTTTTTGCTATAGTAAGCTATTGTATTGTAAGCTGTGCGGCATGCGCGTGTTTCTCTGTCTGTCTCTATAAGAGAAATAGAGAGAAAGAATTTCGTTCTATCCGGGTGTCCCTTGACTCCTCTCAAATTTTTTATTAATTTCGTAGATTATCAATCTGACCTTTCCGACATAATTTGTCTTCTGGGATAGGAAAGAAGTCTGAGAAATAAGGATTCCATCTGTAGAATCCCTCAGATTCTGTATAATGCCTTACTCAGAATAAGTAGAATAAATAATAAAACTAGGCAACTAAAGCTAGGCAGCACAACACAACTTGATCATGTTCTTCCTGGCCACGATTGATGCTAAAACTTCTTTTTGATTTGATGGAGGTGTTTAACCGTTGTACAACTTGGTCCCCGTACCATACAATCGACGTGGCTGAGTGACTGCAAAATTCCTCTCTTATTTTGAAATTCTTAAAGAGTTTTAAAATTACTGAACTGGTTATATTAATCTCCAGTCATATATCACTGCATAATATAAAACCAAGTCGCTTCCTCTGTTTTTCTGTCCCTTTGTGTGCTTAAACTACGAAACGGATTTTGATGCAGTTTTTTGTAATAGATAAAGTGATTGAAGAGGAAGGTTTATATTTATTTTATTCCCATGCGAAGCCGGGGCAGGCCGCTAGTGTTAGATAAACTTGCTTAGGTAGGTATCTCATATATAAAATTTTCGTGTCACAATGTTCGTTCCCATACTCCTCCGAAACGGTTCAATCACACGGAAAATCACATTAAAAATATAGCAGAACAACGTCTGCCGGGTCAGCTAGTTATATATAAATGATAATTTGTATATTTTTCTCCCCGGATGGTGAGTGGGTGGGTAATTGTAATCGAGTGAATGCGATTTTTTTTGTTTTTATCAGTTTTTTATTACGTTAATTTTGTACATTCGTGACTTTCCGTTTGTCGCATTTTTTTATTTTCACCCGACGACGACGTGTAGACTGTAGAGGACAATGCGACCCGCGACTGGGTCGATGTCTGCTCAGTGGATTGTTTTCGGCGTGGGAGAGCGCGGCGAGCGGCCAGCACCGGGTACAGTTAGAGACACCTCGCAAAGGTAACGGTTGCAATAATAGAACCCACTTCCTACCCACAGTAATAAGTAATTCAGGCCATCATAGGATTACGCAAGCACAAAATACTGTAATAACTTTTAGGTATACTCACTGGGGAAAATTATACATTTCAGCTCTAAATTATAATATGCTTGTGTTGTGTTAGTCAACGATACTAATACGTGCCATCAGATACTTAAATAAATGTAATCAATGCCTCAACCTGGAAATACAGACACCTGGATGTTCATGACACTCGTGCCTGCCCTCATCGGGAACCTAACTCGAGGCTCACAACGGTGGCGTTGGACATGTAGGTACTCTCTCTACCAACGAACAGGACAAAAAAATTCTACTGCACTCCAAATCAACTGGGCTTGCGTATTAAGGTTTGAATAACCTTCATTTTACAATTGTTTTTAATTGTGCAGGGACCGTTGTCTACACGTATCAGGATAGTTTCCATAGTGCCCTACAGCCCTGATAGTCTACGAAGCCCTAATAAGCCTATCCTCTCATAAAAAAATATATATTTAAATGTAAATGTGTGCATGCGTGTGTCTGTGTCTGTGGCATCATAAGTTTTCGACGGATAGGTAGTGTCACGTATTCACAGTTTGAACGCTCCAACTCTTCAAGCTCCAACTTCATAAGCTTGAAACTTAAGTTACAATATGTGGCTTTGACTTGACCGCTAGACACGTGAACGTCTCCGTTAATCTTTTGAATTGTGTTTGAACTAAATTTTCAGATCAAGTGCGCTATAGATTTCGATCCTACGTAAATTTCTAAAAATATTGTATTGGTAGCAAGTTGCAACTTATGGTAAAGGCACAGCGTAACATAAAAGTTATCTATATATGTATATAATAAAAGGTATACGATCGGTGAACTGACTCCCAGTGGCCGTAGTGAAATGCCTAGCCATGCATATTTTTGTGTGTCAGAAGAATTGATCCTGGATCCGTTTGGGCCTGATGCGATGTCCACGCGAAAGGGACTTACTTTTGTATACCTGCCTATATATTACATATATGTATACCTATACAGATATAAGTATATACATTTTTATTTGAACACAACATGATGTTCTAGGTGGTAGAGTTTCGCAGCGACTCGCCCGGATTGGTACCACCGCCTTACCTATTCCTGCCGCCCGCGCCATAACGTCATGACGTGTTCCGGTTCGGAGGGTGAGGTAGCCGTTAAACTTACTTTTGCTCGAGGCCTAACATCCTGAACTAAGGTTGGCAACGCACCATTACCATCTTTGGTGTCTAGGCGTCGTGAATTTCTTACTATCAGGAAATGCGTCTGCTTGTTTGCCTTCCTATTACATAAAAAAAAACATTTCAGCTTTCAAGATTTAGATAGTACCTACGTATATGAATTTCGATGGTTTTCAATGTCAGTGTTTTGTTTGGTCAAATTTATGATTATTGTGTATCAGTTGCATCTGAACCATTATACCTAGCCACAGTCTTAATACTAACAGTTGGCCGACTCATGTACTTGCACAGAGCAACGCTGGGGGGAACGCGGGGAAGCGAGCGGCAGGGTCGGCGAGCGCAAACTCCATACAGTTTGCGCTCTCTATCTAGAAGGGTTTGCACTCGTTATTTGTTAAAAAATATGTTATAGTGTATTTTATTATAATGTTATACTTGCTGTCTTGTAAATTTATAATGGTTTACAGGATGTGTTCCGTTTTTATTCGTAAATAAGCCATCCTGCTTGCTGAAGTTTCGTCCACAAAATTTTCATCCACAATGGATGAAACGACACCTTTTTATTTTATTATTTTTCCACTGTCGATTCGTGCACCATTAAATTTTTTTTATACAGTCAGATACAAAGCTTTAACAAAATAAAACGATCCATTTAGGTATATGTTTTAAACTTTTATATATAAATTGATACCTACATCAAAATCACCAATTACTCAAGATTTCATTAAAAAAATTTTTTACACGTATGATGAAGTTTAGCACATAATAGTAATTAGTATAAAGTTAAAGTGGGTAAAACAAATCCAAATATTTTATGGATAGCATGGTGAAAATTATTTCACTCCTATGTGCGGTACGAAGCATAAAAGCTTTATAATGGATTCATAAATATATCACATACTGCGAATTATACATTATGAATGATTTTAGTTTGAATTGATTATATCTGTGATTAAAAATAGTAAGTAGGTAATGCCAAATCAATGTAGCTGTTGTCACATATAACTTATGTTTTTTTGTTATTATATTGTTCATTAGCATAAAACTTTTTTATCTGACTGTGCTAAACAACTTCAATATTTTGATAGTGAACGAATCGTCGCTGAAAAAAATAATAACATAAAAGGTGTCGTTTCGTCCACTGTGCATGAAAATTTTGTGGACGAAACTTCAGCAAGACCATCATCGGTTTCATTATTAACTTCACATTTTTTTGTTTGCCATTTTAAAATAAAACTTTTAGATGAAATGTTTAAAATGTTATTATTTGACAACCCTGACCCTTGACTGACTTGCCGTGAGTAGGTATATAAAACGTCGGCATGAATTCAATAACAAAGGAGTTGGACTACTGGTAGGTAGAATTCTTAATACTGTGACCTAGCTGTGCCGCTGAACATTTGTACGTTTAATATTATGTCTCCTATCGTCTTTTGTGCTTATATACTATTACATACTTTTGATGTTTTCAGTGAATTGGACAGTGAAGAAATCAGTGGTTTTTGGTTATTAATTACACCCAAAGAATATCAATACTCTTTTTACACCTAAAGTGTGAAAGTTATTCAGTTAAAGCTTTATACAATTGATAAGACTGGATACTTCTGAGAATTTTGTTTATCTCGCGCGTTGTTTTGCTCGAGCTGAAGGGGACGTTCCCGTGCCCTCAGATTGTTATATATTTATAGTAAAGTGGACACCGCGCCGTCCCACCCCGACCGGGTTTCGGTTTCGTACTTGACGTTTCGTCCACAGAATACATAACCTGGGCCCTTACCATGAGTTTACGGCTTGTCAAGTTTACTACACTCGCTACCGTCGCTGTCAATTATATGTATGAAAACTTTAAACAGCGCCTCTAGTGGTAACTAAGAGAAACACATTTTTAGACCAAAATTGTCATAGATTTCGACACGTAACTTACCGAACGTAATCTATACAAACTCATGGTAGAGGCTTTGAGCGAAATAGATCCTGACGTGTTGTCTTCATTAATTTTATTGTGTTTAAAATTACCGTTGACTGCCTATTTTCAATATTTAATTTTTGCTTAGTGTACAACTTTTATCACCTTTAATGGTGAAATATATCACATATCTACATAACTGTATAATTAAATTGGAAAATGCACTTATATGCTGTTGGTGTCCTAAATAAACAAAATAAATACTATTAATATTATAAATGCGAAAGTTTGTATGTATGGATGTATGGATGTTTGTTACTCTTTCACGCAAAAACTACAAAGCCGATTACGATGAAATTTGGTATGTAGGTTGCTGAAGACCCAGAATAACATATAGGCTACTTTTTATCCCGGAGTTCCCGCGGGATTGGGACTTACGCGGGTGAAACCGCGGGGCGCAGCTAGTAAATAATATTTTTAACACAGCTATGCAACGATATGCCGTTGGCGAAGTTGGTAGTTTTTTTTAATCGAGCTCAGGCGTCCGATGGTCGCCGTCGTGAAAATTGATTATTGGACACTCGCCAGGTTAAGGCGAATCGAGTGACGTAAGATACATCAAAATCGGTCAACGCATTGGTCTCTACAACGCCGCATAGGAACAAACGTACATACATGAATCTATGGTGTCTATACTCTATAGAATGCGATTATCTCTTGCCATCAAGGGAGAAACGTGCTTTTTCCTTGTATTTTGTCATTAAAACATACATACACAGAATAATAAACATATTACTCTCCTTTGCATCGCGCAGTCTAGTCGGTTACAAACAGGAACCTCACATATTCGACATGTCCGTCTGTCGGTCCGTCCATATGACACAGCAATTTTACCTATAGTACTCCTAAACTGCTGAGAGAAACTGGTAGGTGATGTATTCTGTGAACAGGTTACAAGATTTAGACATAAATAAAAAAAAAGTTCAGTAGGTGCGTTCCCCGAATATAGACGAGAAACTAAAAATGCTTTTCATTGAATCCTATACATGCTAGTGTCATACGTTGGTCTTCTGAAATGACATAGGGTTCTTCACTTTTTTTTTAGTTAATCATTTGAAAGAGCTTTAAGAAAATATTTACTTACTTGGCGTAAAGGTATTTATGTATGTTAGATGGCCTCTAAGTGTTGTAATGTCTGTAATTTCTAAATAAAAAAAAATATCTTCACGCCCATATCCCCGAAGCAGAGGCACAACCAAGGCACCCACGACTAGCCGAAGACACTAGTCCCACAATATGATAGGTGGCAAGCCTATCGTCAACCGGGCACATATCCAATCCCAAGTAACGTTTTTTTTATTAGAAAATTGGAAAAACCCAGTTTTCTTTTTGTTGCCCGATCCGGGATTCGAACCCGGGACCTCATGCAGTCAAGTCCTACAACTGAACCGCTAGACCGCAAAAGCGAACTACATATATTTATAACTAAGAAAAAAAACGGGATAATCTGTAAAGTAAATACTAAAAAACAAAAAGAATCGGACTGTTTGCTTATGAATATGACAGCCCGATCTATATTATGACGAAGGAAACAAAACGTTGCTCCAGCCTCATGTACTAAAACTATGTTTTCCCGAAGACAATTTTTTACACACATTAATAACCGACCTTAACGTTAATGTTTTCTACGCAATGAAAGAGCGGTGCAACCTAACACAGGTGCGCTTGCACTTACATTTTTCTTTTTTTTCTTTTTGCCCTATCCCAAGGGAACCCTTTTAGTAATCGTGACAAAAAATGCGTTGTGCTGCCCGGTATTGTAAGTATAGTAGGTATAGTAAGTATATTTAGATATGAGTAATTTATCATGTTTGTTCACAATTAAAATTAAATTAAAATTTAAATAAAAAAGAATAAGTCGTCTCTACACAGCCATTCTCACATGCTTCTTAGTTTACTGTTGTGCACCAATTAACTTTGTTTTTTCCAAGTTTAAAAATTGGAAATAGTTTCAGATTTGAAGGAAAATAAAATCACGATTGAGGAAAATCAGAATAACGACACGGTGACAGCGAAGATACCTCCATTGTGGATAGTTCTCGAAAGCAAGCACAGTATGTGAAACTCTAGGAAAGTGCTCATGTGTAGTGTCTGGGTGTAGGTACTTTCGTTTTTCGTATCGTCAGGTGATGGATATGGTGAACACAAGAAAAGTGGAACAATTACTTCATTAAGAAGTGTAACTTAGAAAGTGCAGTGCCAACCCCGCTACTGCGATGGCTGTTCACTGTTCGCCGGTCAAACATATTGCCACATATTATTTTACAGTATAGACGGATAAAAAAACTACTAACTTATTTTTCAAAATGTATTACAATAGAGGGCAGCACTTACATTATGGTCGTGGAAAATATTAAATGAACTGTTCCTATGTACTTTATTAATAATCATGTAATCTAAAACACTACAATTATTCCACGAAACAGTATTTTAAAAGCTTTGAAGTGTTTGACCAGATTTAAATTCTAAAAATTTTTTTTTATTAAAATCGAGACTTAAGTCGCTAATAGTTTATTTAGGTAAATTTTAAAAGATATATCAGCAATTTTACTCCTGTGGGAGGTCTCCTTTTAATTATATAATACCTTTACTAAGAAAACTCGCTTTTCAAAACTATAGGTTTATTACAATAAATAGGCATTTTAGGAAATTAATATATTTTTTTCGCTTATAAACTTCTCTTGATGTAATTAAGTTTTAGTTCCCTTTTTGATTCGATCATTCGCCATGTTTTTGATAGGGGTGTAAAATAGGGTTGTTTTTTATTTTTATTTTCCCAGATAGTCTGGACTTACATTTAATATCCTATTAATATTGTAAATGCGAAAGTTTGTATGTATGGATGTATGGATGTTTGTTACTCTTTCACGTAAAAACTACAAAGCCGATTACGATGAAATTTGGTATGTAGGTAGCTGACCCAGAATAACATATAGGCTACTTTTTATCCCGGAGTTCCCGCGGGATTGGGACTTACGCGGGTGAAACCGCGGGGCGCAGCTAGTATACAAATATATACACATGTTACGTCAAGTACCGTTGGGGCGGACGCGCCCGTGGGAGTTGGGACTTGGGACACACTCGCAAGTAATACATTTATTTGTACTTACATTCTTTTGTAACATTTTAATAAACGCCTGGTGCGTTTTTTTATTTTAAATTATGAATTTAAATCGCTAACGGTTTTCGCTGAATGTTAGTCCATCTCACTCTCGTCGCACCTCTTTAAACCTATATAAATTAATTTGGTTTTTAGTATGTTTTTGAGAAATTGAATCGCTTGCAGTCATTGTAGTAGGTCTGTTGCATTTGAAATGCCAATTATATAAACAATTCTGATGTTTTATACTTAATTTTTAAAATGTCACCAATGTACAGAATTCACCCTCCTACAGTTATATTACAAGTAAACAGATTACGTTACAATCGTTATTGATGTAAGCTTGTCTTTAAGCGTTATATTTTCGATATATGTACTTAAAAGTTATGTACTGTGATCCTATGATTTATTGTGAATCGGCATGTAAATTGTGTAAAAAGTAGATAATTATTATAAACTAGCGGTCCGGTACGTGCTACGCTACGTAGGTATGTGACCGCATGAATGACATAACACAACAAAAGAAAAAAACAACTGAAAATAGTGTCAGAATGAAAGTACAGTCCCCATCTGAAAAAGTTTCAATTTCACTGAAAAATATCCATTAACAAAATGATCAACCATTTATTGAATTTATTTATTACAAAAATGTGATAAATGAAGAATCGCTCGACCGATTTTAAGCAAACTTCACATAAACTATCTACTAACTACTAAGTTCAAAACCTAGACATTTAGTTTGGACAGGTGAGCACGTTCTTGAGTTATAAAATAACAACGAAAAGTGGCATTGATTTTTATTAATACTAGGTAGCTGACCCAGCAAACTTCGTATCGCTTGACATTAATGCTTCGATAGAAGCGCAGTATGTCGGATCATATGTAAAACATTTCAAAATCTACGACTAACAAATAAAAAATAATAATAAAAAAACCCTTTCCAGTTGACCAAATTGTGAATGTAAACCATTCTCAAATCCCCTTGAACACATACAAAAAACTTGGTCAAAATCGCTCCAGTCGTCTAACGGCCAATATTAATAATCAATCCTAATCCAAAACTCGCTGTCCAAGATTGATATTTTGATCCATTTTTATGTTATCGCTTGCCTATAACATATCCGCGGACAAGATAAACATGGCAACTAACGGCCAATATTAATAATCAATCCTGATCCAAAACTTGCTATCCAAGATTGATATTTTAATCCATTTTTATGTTATCGCTTGCCTTATGGACGCTTGTAGATAGTTTCACCGCTGTAACATATCTGTGGACTGGATAAATATGGCAATTAGGTATGGGATAGGCCGGCGGATACGCAGCTAGCTAGATTGCTTGAAATCCATTAGATTGAGATTAACATTGGCCGTAAGAGGAGTTCAGTGACAAACCCCGTGCTGACCACCGTGCCCCCCGGACACCTGGTTGTGTTTGCGTTTTGTCGTTAGGGCAACAGAGCTTGCACATGACTCATCCGCTCAACCATACAACAAGCAGCCACGTCATAGCCTCATTCAAATTCAAAATCCCTAGTAGTATCACAGCCAGTAGATTTCATTTAGAAAGTCATTGTTCTAAACTAACTCTATTTGAAGAGAGATAAGAAGTCAAACCTCTATTAACTGTATGTGTGAGACTTTCTCGCACATTGTGCTTTACTTGGTAATTCATTGTAGTCATAAGAAAATAGAAATGTATGATTTATGTCGGTGTTATTAACCACTACCTGGATGGCTCGGGGTGTTTTTTTTTTTGGTGAATCGTGTTTTTTTTTAATTATGTTTAGATACAAACTACGTACTGATGAAATATGCATAATATTTTCGATCTCAGTGAAAGTAATAAAAAATATAGATATAGATAAAAAATATAATTACAAAAAGGGGACATCCTAAGCTGGAACTAGTGTTGTTATCTGTTTTAGGGTCCGCCCGATTTCCCATCTAAGCCTTGCCTAATTAGGTACAAGGTTGAGGATGGTTGCGAAATTTGTTTTCGTATTCTAATGATATTCTGGCGTTTTTATTGCCTGTAAATATATATGTAAGACAAAGTTTAAGATCAGTCTGTCGCCCCCAAAACCCCTGCTTACTAAATGTCACGGCAATCGTTGGAGCCCTTTCCAAAATATATATTGTGTACTTACAAGAATTGCCCGTTTAATGGAAAAAAAGATAGCAGAGGAGAGTTTCAAATGTCGTTTAAATCATAGTGTGAATTTTTTTCTGCTAAATCTATGTAGTTATTTTGAACTTAATATCAAGTAATAAATCTTATGTATAAAATTCTTGTGTCACACTGTCGTTCCCGTCCTCCCCCGAAACGACTTTACCGATTTGCACTAAATTTTATATGCATATTCAGTTGGTCTGAGAATCTGCTTCTCTTTATTTTTCATTCTCCTTATAAGTGATAAGGAAGACTCATACCAATTTTTTACTAAAATCACATTAAATATAGCAGAACAACGTAAATATCTTATACATATATAAAATTCTCGTGTCACAATGTTCGTTCCCATACTCCTCTTAAACGGCTTCACTGATTTTCATGAAATTTTGTGAGCATATAGGTCTGAGAATCGGCCAACATCTATTTTTTATAACCCTAAGTGATGAGGGTGAATCTTTTTCATACCCCTTAGTGATAAGGGTGACTCAATTCCAATTTTTTCATAGCAGAACAACGCCTGCCGGGTCAGCTAGTAATATGTAAATAAATATTGAAATACTTATAACGTGAAGTGCCAGAACAATTCAAATGGTACAGCTGCGAAATGGTTCTTGTTTATGTGAGTGGTCAGCGGACAAGCACACGGTTTTCCTGATGGATAATAATTATTTGATACGTTTTTTCAATCTTATTCATATATTAATATATTATATACAATTTATTTAAATATATTATACTAGCTGTCCCGGCGAACTTCGTTCCACCCGCTCCGTTCGTATGAGACAATTTTAAACGTTGGTTTTCCTAGTTTCCTCGCAACTTTTCCTTATTTCTCACCTTTTAAACCTTCCCTGAACTTCTGCAAATAATTCAAAACCAAAAGGAGCTAAATCGGTCCAGCCGTTCTCGAGTTTTAGCGAGACTAACGAACAGCAATTGATTTTTATATATATTACTTAGTCTGGCCATAAATACTGTTACACTTAAAAATAAAAAAATATTACATTTGAATTTCGAATCTGTCATTTTTATACGATTGTTCATT
>NJDD01000099.1:93636-108021 GCA_002245505.1 Calephelis nemesis | reverse complement strand
TTATTACAATATTTATGGCAAGACTAGGTATATATAAACAAGTTGCTGCTGTTAGGTGTAACGAAGTTTTTCATCTTGTATTTTCTTTGCGTTCCGCTACATTAAAAAATAGAACGATAACACTTGTTTTACCTACAACCAATTGTTATTTAACCGCCTCGTTGGTCGAGTGACTAGTGTACACGCCTGACTCCACCCACCTTGGCTTGGGTTCGTTTCCCGACGGGGCCAGGCGATGTTCTGTGATGAACATTTGGATGTCTGCATTTATTCTGGTATCGGTATATTTAAGCATTCTATGTAAAACATCGTAAACTAACACCCATAACACAAGCATTTTCCACCGTGTTGGTCCGGGCTCCTTTGCAGAATAGACCATCTGCCTTTCTTGCCAGGCAGCTCGTAAAAGGCGAGCATCACTAACACCGTGACATCCCACTAGGTGGTAGAGTTTGGTAGCGACTCGTCTGGATTGGTACCTCCACCTTACCTATTCCTGCCGCCATAACGTCATGACGTGTTCCGGTTCGGAGGGTAAGGTAGCCGGTAAACTTACATTTGCTCGAGGCCTAACATCCTGACCTCCGGTTGGCAACGCAACATTACCACATTTGGTGTCTCTGGGCGGCGTGAATTTCTTACCATCAGGAAATCCGCCTGCTTGTTTGTCTTTCTATAACATAAAAAAAGCACATAATTTGCTTACTTTGGGGTTAGTTTAATTTATGTAACTTATCCATTAATATTTACAATTGTGTAATTATTCAAAAAACTTTGGGAGCTAGTTATCTGTACCAAAGAAATATTCATCAGAACTATGTGCGATAAAAAATAAACGTTCTGTACCAAGTGAAATCAATTCCGTAGCTAACCGTACTTTAACAATCATTAAGTAAGTATTCCGTGACACATGACACACAAACTGGTAACCGTTTGCCGAGCAGTTGCTGTACGCAGCAGCAACCTTACCGCTCGGAGATTATGTTCTACATACAGATGACCGTCAGCAGAACCGTCTTTGGACATTGGCCAGCAGCTACGGCTGAACCTTTTCATACTGGTTTTAGAAAAAGGACATTAATTTAAACTATTGGACTGTGTGGTCTAGTGGTCTAGGTGTGGGACTTGACTTCATGACGAACCCGGGATTCGAACCTTCCCGGGTTCGAATCCCGGGTCGGGCAAAAAAATGTTGCTTGGGATTAGATATGTGACCGGTTGGCGATAGGCATGCCACCTATCACATTGTGGGACTTAGTGTCTTCGGCTAGTCGAGGGTGCCCTGGTTGGGCCTCTGCTTACCTCTTCGGGGATATGGACGTGAAGATACTTTTTTTTATCGGACGCAGCAATAGCACCCCTAGTTATTTAGAATGTTATGTGCTTATTTCGCCCAAATCTACCTCCAATGTCACAAAATCGCAATAGGAAGCAATGTAATCTGTATGAGCGGATACCTTAGCATGATTCACCGCGGTCGGGCGCTCCGGGTGACGTCACCGGTTCGGCATGCGCACGCGCATTGTTTTGGATAGTTAACTGTTCGAGGTGGGCGTACACGTTGTCTGTATGAATTGTAGCTTTTGTAGTATCCAAGTTTTGTTGTTGTTTGATTGGTATCACGCTGCGCTGTTGGCGAGTATACTGTGCTGGCTTACGGTATATATCGAACTTGATTAGTGCAGTTCCAGGTATTGGTATTGTGGCTGCAGTAACACTGATTGTCTTTTAGAATCGTCTCAAACAAGCAAAAGTAAACAACTTTGTACTATCACAGTTCGGATTCATAGTGAAATACTTACCTACCTATTAATTGTAAATTCTATGAACTCTACTTAGGTATGAATTGGAAAATTGAAATCACATTTTAATTTTAAAGCACTTTGAGTGGTTTGGTATCGGCGGAAGAAGTCTTTTTTCTGCATATTTAGTAACTAGTGGTCTTGCGATACGAGTACTATTGTTTTTAGACTTATATTTTGATTAAATAAAAACTTATCTGGCTCTATGTTGCTATAAAACCCATCAGCTAACCTATAATCCACCAGTGAACGGTCAGCTGACTTTTTTATCTTTAAATAATTGCGTAAAATATCATTTAAAAATTTCAGTCAGAAGGAAATGACTAAAAACATTTTTTTTACGGGATTGAGAGGCTGCCGTCACTCTCCCCGCCAGCCACGGAGCGGCGGCTGACTTCCACCAGGCTTCATGATACAACTTTCTGAAGCATTTAACAAATAGAGATAAAACACGTATATTATCTATTACGATATTATTGCACATATTCTCTCTCACAAACTACTTTACTTTACTAGGTGGTAGAGTTTCGCAGCGACTCGCCCGGTTTGGTACCACCGCCTTACCTATTCCTGCCTTCATAACGTCATGACGTGTTTCGGTCCGGAGGGTAAGGCAGCCGGTAAACTTACTTTTGCTCGAGGTCTAACATCCTGACCTCAGGTTGGCAACACACCATTACTATCTTTGGTGTCTCTAGGCGGCGTGAATTTCTTAGCATCAGCAAATCCGTCTGCTTGTTTGCCTTCCTATAACATAAATAAAAAAACAAACAAATCGAGTTTTCATGAAACTTATCACAATTGGACTGTAACTTACACATTGGATTTTTTTGCAGAATCGTGATAAAGCCATTTTAAGCCTACAGACTACAGAGTCCACATCCTCCCCTTCCCGACTTCAAAACACCTGTAATTTTTATTTATTTCCTGTTATATTAACGAAATTTTCTTTTTTATAGATATTTCATCCTGTAACTTTTTGAAAAAAATCTGTACCATGCATTTTTATAATTAATTACAATTTTATTACTACTAGATCTATGTATCGATAAAAATAGATCTGAAAACCTGTCTAGTTAAATAAGTGGAAGAAAATGGAATAAGTACTTTTAAATCAAGAGAAGCAACCCTTGAATTAACAACGAATCGTTTGATCCAACATTTTTCTAACGTCAAAAGATGAAAACCATCTTTCTTCAGGTAATTGTAAAACATCGACAACAAATGGGTTTCTGGTCATATGCCTTATTGGAGACTCGGAATTGATATGTCGATAGCATCGATTAAATTCATTTTTCCAATGCTTCCAAATGAGTTCCTATTTCAGATTGCAAATTTTTAATTAGTTTTTGATTAAGGCTTCTGACAGCCGCGAATAAGAAAAAATACATTTTCATCAGCTGATAATATATTTTTTTCAAAGTTTAAGTCTCGATATGAAACCTTGAATATGATTAGAGTTTTTAATCAACGTGCTATTTCTGTCCTGAAGTTTCAAACTTAAACTTATTTATTTTGTAAAAATAGGGTGCCATATGATGTTACAAAAAATACATGCGCTTATTCCTATTTTGCCAATTTACTGGCGTACAAAAATTTTTACTTTCAAGTTTAGCTAATTCAGCGCTCCAAAGATAACTGTTAAATAGTCAAGCTCCAATTGAAATTGTTTATCTTTGAACAATTGCAGAAAATTATTATTTTACTAGATAAGAACCCGGCTTAGCTCGGGTAAAATGTGACTCATAATATACATCTAGGTGCAAAATGTAGGAATATATATCTGTAGTCACCGGTTTTCAAGGAATATTAAAGGTATAAGCAAGACATAGATTCGTATAGCTTTATTGTGTTTAATAAATATAGTAAATAAAAACTGCCAAAGTTTTTACACAGATATTTTTATTTTAAATCAACATTTAAAGTAAAGTAACATAAAGTAACTTAAAGTAAGGTAACAAAACAAACTGCAATGAGTACTTATCCGAGAATTTGGCAACGGTACATAAAAAGGAATATTCTCTATTAAACATCACAAAACGGAACGCTTATTAAACTACCCAAGATGGCGACTGTGATTTGTCTGTCAACACATTAGAATTTAACATAGAATTTAACAAAATACTCGACAATCCGAATTTTGCGGATATATGTTGTCGACTCAAAATCATTATTTTTTTATGTCTTATTTTTCAGGTAAGGTTTCAATCGAGTCTACCGTACCCCTTGACGAAATTATTAATATAGATAGATTTAAATTCAAGAAAGAGGATGACCTCTTCTATTAATTCGATCTAGCATGTTGTCTTTTGGTAACCATCGCACTTCTGTGTGGAATAGGAGGACCTTGTGGTTAAACATATGTTTAAAATTTCCTCGTAATTTTGTTGTGTTTTAGTGTAAAATAGTATTAAAGATTTTTTAGCCATAAAGGCTCACTTACTTATGTTTGATTCACATGCATTTACCTTTTAGTTATTTTTTTTGTAATCTTACATATTACGTACAACGCCCCCCCCCTAACATTTCTCTACGCCAGGTTGAGAAGTCCTGCTATAGATAAATAAAAAGATACATATGGACGATCGGCGATCCCGGTTTGCTAAAGTTTCTACGTTTATTTTGTGTGCGGTATCCAGATGGTCACGAGTATGTAAAGTGTATCGATTGCAATGTATGTGCTTCGAGATGGCATGCACTTGCACCTGTATGTCTCTATATATATAGAGGTAATAAAACTAGTTTGGCCAGTCACCATAACGGTGCAGGTGTCGCTCTGATGGCTGACCCTTGAAATATTCCAGTACATTTCATATTGTCACAACGGTTCCCACAGCCTCCGGGGTCGCCGCAAATGTTTCACCTTAAGTTTCAATATATATCCAGCGGTGCAGCAAGTGGGTCTATACTCTGTGAATTGTAATTGCACCGATGAGAAAAACCTCCGCTGCATAACGTGTGTAACAATCAACGCAGTTGGCTCCGATAGCGCAGCTAAGTAAATAAGTATCTTCTCGCCTATATTCCCGAAAAGGTAGACAGAGGCACAACCAGGACACCCACGATTAGGCGAAGACACTAAGTTCCACAATATGATAGGTGGCAAGCCTATCGCCAACCAGGCACATATCCAATCCCGAGCAACATTTATTTTTATTAGAAATTTGGAAAAACCACATTTTCTTTCTGTTGCCCGACCCGGGATCTTGTGAAGTCAAGTCTAACACCTGGACCGCTAGACCACAGATGCCACAGCGCAGTTATTTCTTTTTTGTATCGTTTATCGAGCTTTAGTATATGAGTTAAAAATAGTAGAACCTATTTTTATGCTTTAAAACTTTAAATATATGTTTTTTTAAAGTCGTGATTATAAAAATAAGACTATTAATTTTAGTTTTAATTAATCGTAGTTCAAAATTTTGTAACTAAAAAATGCATACATATTTCCAACCGACAGGGTATAATAAAGTACTTTAAGCGTTTAAAGTTTTTAATAAAAAAAAACACTAAGTAATAAAGCAGCAAACATCAAACTGTTAAGATTCATACAAGTAGAGACCGGCCCTTTTACGACCCTTATAATTTTTATGTAGGATCTTTTTTCTTATCTTCAATTTTCAGATGGGGACCTGCTTTAATTAGTTTACATATTTTCAATATTATGTAGTTATTTCGTAAATACACATGTTATACGACTGCCTTCAGTATAACCGAAAGACATTAACACTTTCATCGTTACGTTAATTTTGTGAAGTTTTTGTAATGGCAAGAGCCGGAGCGGAACGGCCGGCGAGTGGGCTCTGTGTGGAGCGGCGACCGATCTCCACCAGATCTCGCCGGTGACTTCCCCGCGGTGCACGTCGCACATTGGTCACTGATGCACACCGGTCCATTGCACTCGGTTACGTTTCACGTCTAATTATTTAATTGTTCATGGAAACTTTCACTGGAATGCGTATTTGTGAATCATTACAGCACGATACATTCGTATTATGTTGAGAGTTTTTCTTTATTTAATTTATTTACATGCACCAGTTTACAAATGTGATTTCATCAAAATAAAGGAAAGTGAAGGAATTATTTACAGAGTACGAATGTTTACAGAGTTTTACCCGTGTGCACCTGTGCAGAATAGACCAATCTGCCTTCCTGCCAGGCAGCTCGTAAAAGGCGAGCATAGGCTTACCGTCACTAAAACCGTGACATCTGATTAGGTGGTAGAGTTTCGCAGCGACTCGCCCGGATCGGTACCACAGCCTTATCTGTTCCTGCCGCCATAATATCAGCGCTTGCCGTTGACGTGCTCTGCTTGTTTGCATTCCAATATCATAATAAATAAGTTACGAGTATGATTGTATGAAGAGCTACTAACTATAAAGGCAGTAGGCTTCAGGAAAAGGAAGTAGTTGGTATGGAGGTGGTGTGGCAGCACGTGGCTAGTGTGTCGAGTGACCGTTTAGGACATTGTCTGCGGCCTCCACTTGCCCGGCCGTCTCACGTCCACCGTCATATTATTTATTGTGCTCTGTATGTTGTCGCGCGAAATCCTGCTTGTTGAACGGTTCAAAGGTGTAGTTGTGCGTGGGTGACGTAACGGCAACAATTCCCAAAGTATTGGGCGATAAGTTTGCTAAGTCACATCAGCATAATTTTGTTTGTTCGGTACGAATAAATAAATAATAAATACCTATCCCTGGACAAGTTAAACAAATTGAATCTAACCCCAAAGTAAGCAAATTGAATGTTAGTCAACGATTCTTATACATAGAAATACTTTAATAGATACCAGAATAAACTTAATAAACACCCAGACCCGGAAATGCAGACATCTAAATGTTAATCTCACAAATACCTTCCCCGTCGGGATTCGAACCCGAGCCTCGCGGTTAGTCGGTGTAGTTAGGGGTGTAGGCTAGCCACTCGAGCAAAGAAACAACTTAGTCATTCAAAAAAAAGTCTGAAGATCTATTTTTTTAATGTTGTGTGGTTCATCAGAAAACATTTCCATTTGTTTAAAAAGCAAGCAGACAATCCACGGCGTTACGAAATAGAAATAAATACAGATACTTACACACAAATACTTACAGAGAATACTTAGAGCTGCAAGCGTCAACACTAACATACTTATCTAATAAAATAAATTTAGAATAGTTTTACTAGGTGGTAGAGTCCTGCAACGACTCGCCCGGACATACAGGCACCACCGCCTTACCTATTCCTTCCGCAAAATAACAGTGCTCGTCATTGTCGTGTTTCGGTTGGAGGGTAGGATAGCCGGTTTACTTACTTACGCAGGAGGCTGACCATCCTAGCCTCAGGTTGACAACGCACCACTACCTCATTTGGTGTCTATAGGCGACGGCATTTCTTACCATCAGGAAATCCGTCTGCTTGTTGTCTCCCTATAACATAAAAAAAAATAGAAACGAATGAGCTAATATTTTTAAAAAAACTTTAAGAATTTGTTAACAGAAAGACGTTACTACACTTGAAACGACGACCCACTTGAAAATTATTTTGGAAGTGAAATCTGAAATGTATCGGTCCGCACTAAAAGGCCATTAATGGCTGCCATGTGTTACTGTAAGTATAAATGTTTGACACTTGTTTGTAAGAAAGAAAGAAAAGAAAAGAAAGAAAGAAAATATATTTATTTGCGGAATATGTGTGTTAAGGTTGTTACAAAATCATTTAAGCTTTCCAACATATTCTACCACATTGTGGTGTGCAAATAATTTAATATTTTATAAGTATAAAATAACTAATTATATACACGATGTTTTAATATTCATACGAACAAATAGTTTTATTCTTATTATAATTTGAGTTATAACTTACAAATAATTTTAAAATGATAATAAATTTAGCCCTGTCTACCGTAAACTACCACCGTTTCCAAAACTAGCCAGTCGGGAGAAGAAACGGCGAAACAAACTCCCTTAGCAGCCAGTAGTATAATCTATTGTCCTTATAGTGCCATCGTTTCCAAACATAGCCCGGTTTCTGAAATTATAATAAGTTATTATTATTATTATTACAAAATTTATGTTATTTAAGCTTGTCTGCAAGAAAATCTTTAACACTATAATATGTCTTATCTAACAACAAGTCAAATAACTTCTTTTGAAATCTTTTTAATGGCAATGATTTAAGATTATCAGGAATATTCTTGCCTCTTAGGTAACATAAGAGGCAAGAAGTTTCATTCGATTTAAACAAAATCATAAACTATACACACTTATAGAAAAAACATTTTTTTTTACATTATCGATATAAGATGTGAGAAGTTAAAGAACTCTACCCTCTATTAGATTTTACGGTGCCTATGACAAACAACCCTATTTTCAACAAACTGTATGCACCGGTGGGTTGGCAGCCATCGCCCTATATACAGCAAGATTTTTTTATCACCATCCAAATTTTTTCTAGGCATAAAGTATCTATAAATAAGTCCATTTATGAAAAAAATAGGTATCTAGCAGGTAGCTACCTAGCATGTCAGAGCACTCAGCGCGGAGGTACGGTACTTTGTAGACGACTTTGGGATGTCATATCTTAATATTTTAGTATTAAGGGATACTAAAAGAAAAAAATTATTTTCGCTTAAGATCAACATATTAAAATTTGGATGGTGATTAAAAAATCAGGGTGTATATACTAGCTGTTGCCCGCGTGATCCCACAGGAACATTATTTCGTGATAAAAAACTGTCCTATGTGTTAAGTTAACCCAAGCTACCCTCTATGAGTGTGCCAAATTTCATGAAAATCGGTTCTGCAGTTTTTGCGTCATGGAGTAACAAACAAACATACAAACTTTCGCGTTTATAGTATTGATAGGATATTAATATTTTAATACTAGCTGTCCCGGCGAACTTCGTTCCACCTGTTCAGTTTGTATGGAAAAAAGTGAAATGTTGTTTTTCTTAGTTTTCTCGCAAGTCTTTTTCCTTGTTCCTACCTTTTAAACCTTCCCTGGACTTGAATAAATAATTCATTATATATAGATTTCTTAAGAAATACACCCTGCATTTCTTTGTCTGATCCCTGGAAGACATCGGCGGCGATAACACCACCCGTGTATAAAGTGATAATTTCGATATCATTCTTTTTTCTTTTAAAAGAAATCGGCCATTGGGAATATAATATCCTATTAATATTATAAATGCGAAAGTTTGTATGTATGGATGTATGGATGCTTATTACTCTTTCACGCAAAAACTACAAAGCCGATTACGATGAAATTTGGTATGTACGTAGCTGAAGACCCAGAATAACATATAGGCTACTTTTTATCCCGGAGTTCCCGCGGGATTGGGACTTACGCGGGTGAAACCGCGAGGCGCAGCTAGTATTGAGATATTTGGTTGGACGTCCCGCAATACCAATATAATTTATATCGTGCACAAATTAAATTTGTTATACATATCATGTAGTATTTGTATGATAGATAAAGTTATAATATTTTGGAATTTCGAAAATTTGTTTTACTTGAAAAATTGCTTACTAGGTATATCATCCTTGCAGTATAACAAAGAAAGTGATATATTAAATACTCGACGATCCTTTAACGTATGTCCTGTGCTGAAATCTCGTACATCCTGGACTCGAAAATTTTACATGTTTTACAGTTGTAAGATCTATAATATATCAAATAAACTGTATCGTATCTATCCTATGAATTTAAAACATTGCAAAAAGGTAATTCTCTCATGGTTACTTTCTCTTAAATATGACGAAACCGAGAATCTAATTTACAATCAGAATTAGTAATAAAAGGAAACATTGAGCTGGTACACGGCCATGTAATTAGATTAACCTATAATGAAAGTATTTATTTTAAAAAAAATGTATTTTATATTTATCCCAAATTTACAGGTTTTTTTATGATTGGCATACACACACACGCATAAAAATACATACGAACACTTATATACACAAACTCACTCACACACACAAGTCTACACACTGGTGCGCAAAAGTTTTTTTCTGTGGTATACATGTATGAACTTATGAAAATTAATTTTTCCAAAAATGTAACTTTGGTGATAAGGGGTGGTGGCCAGGAGATCCATGCTACGGGGTTTACTCAGTTTGGACTCCTGTCTCCCTTTACAATACTGTTTTAAGTTACACTATGTTTAAGGCCGCTTTTTTTGTAGGAGAAAATAAATAAAGATAAAGATTATTATAAGAATCAGAATCAGAATATTCTTTATTCACATGAACCATACAAGTGGTATTTGTGCGCGTCGACATTTTTTTAAACTACCACCGGATCGGAATCGCGGCCTCACACTGAGAAGATCCGGCGAAAGAAACTCAGCGGGCTTGTCTTTTTTCAATAATAATATTTACAATACAATCTAGCTTAAAAATACAAATAACAATCTAATTTTAACTTAAATAAAAGGTACAACAAATTACATTACAAATTGCAGTGGGAGATTGAAATCTCTATCCCCAAGCATGTTCATCTTCCAAATAATCTGAGACCGTATAATAGCCTTTTTGACATAATTTTGCTTTGATACATTTTTTAAACTTATTAATAGGTAGATCTCTAATATCAATGGGCAGCTTATTGTAAAAACGTATACATTGACCGAAAAAGGATTTACTAATTTTATGAAGACGAGTTTTGTATACTATATATTATGTCAAAACGATAATGTAACGTATAGTGAATGTGGAATAGGTACTTGAGCTTACGCTATGATTTGTATTAAAGCGAAATTCCAAAAGCGGGTTAATACTTGACACCGTAGCTTGACACGAATGGCTTCGGTGTTTGGTAATCCAATTAGTGATAGGTAATGTGGGGCTGCACGAATAGCCTTTCGATACAGTTTCAATCGAATTGCAGTCGAATCGTCACTGCCCTTGTACTAATTACGAAGTTGAGCGCATATACTTCGGTAAAATAAAAAATCTGTAACATAGATTTTGTTATACTATATTATATTTACTTTCATCTACGGAACATGGCGTACCTATATTTACTTGTTATGAATGAAAATTTGCTGAGCCCTCTGCTGCGATATACCGGTCTTATCTACATTGCATTCATTACAGTACTTCTTTACATTCAATATACTACATTACATTCAAATTAAAAAAAAATGTGTGCGTGTACTAGCGTACACTCGTAAGAAGTGAAGAAGTGAAACTTCTTTATGACGTTATTTTTCAAAAAATAATTTACTATATGCAACTTTACAGAAATTGGTTAAATAAAGTTTATTGCCAACCCCTACTCCGCTGGAGAAAGTATACTTCGAATCACGCGTGGTAGGGATAAGAACAAAGATGGCGCGTAACGGAAAATGTGACGCGTAACGAAAAAATGTTACACTAAATTTTTTTCCAACCCCGATAAAGAAGTTTCACTTCAAAAAGTATCTTCACGACTGAACATGTAGCCAGATATACAAACCGGGACGATCTCGACTAGCGGAAGAAGTAAGGCCCATAATGTGATAGGTAGCAATCCTATCGGGTGTTATATATAATCCCGGCCTAATTTCCTTATAAAATAACTTCTTTTTAGTTACCCGACCCACGCATTCAACCCGAGACTTTCAACTCCGGACCGCCAGACCATAAAGACAGAAAGAAAAAAGTAATGCAAAAAACAAAATTCAAACGTCGCATTTTTTGCAGATATCCCTTTAAAAAATTGTAAAATTTGATTTAGCGCTTCTGTCTCGATCAAGAGTGACATTTTTTTTGGAATGACTATTGCGTTGCCAACCTCGCGGTTTTTACAACTTCACCGGGCTTTATAGAGTGACATAAAATCAGTGTCTATACGGGATAGAGTCGCCAAAATCCAACCTTCTGTATACGATGGATAGGTGCCGGCTTCAGGCGTGACTAAGCAAATTGTGGACAAACTTTCCCATTTGTGAATTGTAATCTTGTAGTAAAAAGTGAGTCATACATTTGAATCGGTTCGAAACGTTTGTGGGACCGGATACGGAAGGTTTTCCCAAACGGAGACGTCTTATGAAATTTTCAAAGACTAGATTATGTACTAATTATTTTAAGATTGAAACTAAGATCAAGTGGTCTCGGCGGCGGCGTTCCCTTTGGACCGTGTTAACCGTCGACAATAGAGTAGGCATCAACTATAGTCTTTTTTTTTATGAAATTGGAAGGCAAACAAGCAGACGGATTTCCTGATGGTAAGAAATTCCCGCCGCCTAGAGACACCAATGATGGTAATGGTGCGTTGCCAACCAGAGGCCGGGATGTTAGGCCTCGAGCAAGAGTAAGTTTACCGGCTACCTTACCCTCCGAACCGGAACACGTTGTGACGTTATGGCGGCAGGAATAGGTAAGGCGGTGGTACCAATCCGGGCGAGTCGCAGCGTAACTCTACCACCTAGTCAGATGTCACGGTGTTAGTGACGGGAAGCCTATGCTCGCCTTTTACGAACTGCCTGGCAAAGGAAGGCAGATGGTCTATTCTACAAAGGAGCCCGGACCAACACGGGGAAAGTCGCCCCCTTTTCTTAAATAGGACGAAGACAAAAACGGGCCCTTGGCAGCTGTTACTTTGTCGAAGGCACGTCCAACTCTGACTGGTGATCGCAGTGGTATCGGCTGTACGATCAGCTTGCCACAGATTGAGAAAGTCGACGCTGCGATATGGGAACTGCTATTTTAATCATTAATGTTATATTGTATATATGTTATGTTATAGTCGCCTCTGTGGTCGAGCGGTCCGGGTGTTGGACTTGACTGCATGAGGTCTCGGGTTCGAATCCCGGGTCGGCCAACAAAAAGACAATTGGATTTTTCCAATTTTCTATAAAAAAAAAAATGTTGGTCGGGATTGGAAACGTGCTCGGTTGGCGATAGGCTTGCCACCTATCACATTATGGGACTTAGTATCTTCGGCTAGTCGTGGGTGCCCTGGTTGTGCCTCTGCCTACCTCTTCGGGGATATGGGCGTGAAGATACTTTTACTTTACTTTAATGTTATATTGTTTAGAAAATACGTCAGTTTATGTTGCATTGTTGGCTGGTTTTGATTTATTCGTGTATTTTCAGTGAACAGTGTCGATGTTCACAAGGCAGTATCCATGTCATGTTCTTGGGGCAGCGTTCCTTCGCGACAGGAAACTGTGACACGTATAACTTGCGTTAGATACACACCGGACTAGTTGATGGAAGTTCTTGACCAATGTCTTCTTTCTTTCTTTAGCGTTAGCATATTGCCATCAGTCCCCCCAGTCAGCTTTCCCCCGTGTTGGTCCGGGCTCCTTTGTAGAATAGACCATCTGCCTTCCTGTGCCAGGCAGCTCGTAAAAGGCGAGCATAGGCTTGCCGTCACTAACACCGTGACATCTGACTAGGTGGTAGAGTTTCGCAGCGACTCACCCGGATTGGTACCACCGCCTTACCTATTCCTGCCACCATAACGTCACAACGTGTTCCGGTTAAGGTAAGGTAGCCGGTAAACTTACTTTTGCTCGAGGCCTAACATCCCGGCTTGTGGTTGGCAACGCACCATTACCACCTTTGGTGTCTCTAGGCGGCGGGAATTTCTTACCATCAGGAAATCCGTCTGCTTGTTTGCCTTCCAATGTCATAAAAAAAAAGTCAAGTAGAAATTTGCATCAAATTTACCAAAATCGGCATTAAATTATAATTAGTCATAAGTCGTCAACAACATGTCAGGGTCTTGGGTAAAGCGGTGGACTCATCACTCAAGCTCATGTAATGATATTTGACTGCAACGATTATATATACACGATACGCTAATTTCTTCATGATTATTTCATTTGTGCACTTTCACTGAACAAAAATGTACAAAATGCCACCTAAATTGACTAATTTCACTCAATATAAACACGAAATTCAATAATTATGAAAAAAAACTTCGACCGTCTTTTCTCTCGATGGCTCCAAAACTCTTGGCCAATGTCTGCAATTCAATACAACATATTAATGTATGTTGAGTGAAACCCACATATTATCTTGCCAATGGTGGTAATTCCACTGTTCACAAACTAAACTTATTTTAGATGCATGCTACCTTTCTTAAATGAAACAAAAACAAAAGAGATGGAACGTTTTAGACACGTCAGATTAGTCCGAACATGTGAAATCGCGATGTTTTTAATCGACGTTTTCCGAGTACAATCCCCGGCACATAAGTTGGCAAGAGTCGTTAGATGCGCAGAAGCAATTATTTAGGTCTCTTTGGTGGTCAAGCGGGATGCGGGGTATGACGTAACGCCAATCCGAGCGCGTGATTGGTGCGTCAGTCGACAGCTGCCTCCTGATTTGTGTTTACGTTTCGATCGCTCTCGAATACACTTGCGTGCACGAAAGTTGTATCCTTTGTTGTTGTTAAGTTTTTTTTTTTATTTTTGTTGAGTTATCATTATTTCTAATGTAGTTTTTGTTACGTTGCTTATAATTGACGATCAAATACAGTTTTAAGCCGACATACCTTAGAAAAAACTAAAATAATACTACTAATACTATAAATAAATACTAATAAAATAGTACATTGATTTTAATGAATCGGAGCACGGTTTACGGAGGATTTTACATAACTTAAGAATTCT
>NJDD01000099.1:79599-93621 GCA_002245505.1 Calephelis nemesis | reverse complement strand
GGAAAAAAACCGATAGCGATAGAAAAATACTATTAAAAAAATCTAACACTAAATTGCTGAGGATAGTGTTTCTTACATTTTTTAACACATTTTTACTTTCTAATTCATTTATAACTCATTTTATTCACGAATTATTTTTGTGCCTTTAATTTTCTTCTAAATAGGCATGATTAATAACAATTGATTTATAACAATAATGGCCAATAATAAAAGTGATCACTTTTTTGTTCCACTAAGTATACGATGCGCGAACTTACCCCCACTACGTCAAAACCTTGCCAAGTTACGTGCCGGATACTGTAATAGATTAAACGTCTGTAGAAATGACGTGTACGGTCTAATTTGACAGCGCTAAAAGTGTTTTGTCTCTTTCTGTTACTTTCGTTGAAACAAGACAGCGATAACTTAAAATTAGTTTAGTGAGTGCGCAACAAAATTACCACCATTGTCTGGAATGGGACTAACGGTAGCAATGTTGGTCAATTGAAACTAAATATCAAGTATTTTATGTTGTGAAATGCTTATTTAAATGAAACGAGTTCATCTGATGACATCACTTAATACACAATATAATAAGCTAAAAGTAATCTTTCTCGTAACGTGCTAGGTAGTAGAGTGCTATAAACTTTAGGTACTTCTCGCTATGTCTATAAATTCCTATAAAATAATGTAGGCGGTGAACGCTATTTATGCTAGACTAGCCGCGCCCCGCGGTTTCACCCGCGTAAGTCCCAATCCCGCGGGAACTCCGGGATAAAAAGTAGCCTATTTGTTATTCTGGGTCGATGAAATTTGGTATGTAGGTAGTTCAGCTACTCCTTAAGGGACTTGGTGTGAAGATATGTATGTATGTATGTATGTGTAAATTATTTTTTTTCACGTATTATCCTTCACAAGTTAAATAAACTTACCGGTGGTAGGTCACACCATCTTTTTTTACATCGTTATAGTATCACTAGCTGCGCCCCGCGGTTTCACCCGCGTAAGTCCCAATCCCGCGGGAACTCCGGGATAAAAAGTAGCCTATATGTTATTCTGGGTCTTCAGCTACCTACATACTAAATTTCATCGTAATCGGCTTTGTAGTTTTTGCGTGAAAGAGTAACAAACATCCATACATCCATACATACAAACTTTCGCATTTATAATATTAATAATAAATAATAATAAATCATCTTTATTTCACATAAACCTACAAGAGGCACTTGTGACGGGTCTATATAAAAATAAATCTACCACCGGATCGGAACGCGGCCGCACACTGAGAAGATCCGGCAAGAAACTCAGCGGGCTTGTCTTATATAGGATAGGATGCTTACCAAAAGGTGTCCGTGATAAAAAAAAAATAAACCGACCATTAGAATATGTACACGCATAGGTCACGCAATCACTTAAAGTGACCCCTGACCCTCACGTTTCCACAGCAGTTGCCGGTGGGCTGTTGGCAACACCTGTATCACCCTTTGTACGTATACCCTCTACATTGCACATTGTACACGGTATACATTTATGACTAATTATTGTCTCCCCTTTTATCTACTTTGGGTTACCGAGATCAATACAGTAAAAACATATCAAGCTATAAGTTAGATTTAGTAGATAAGGTTCAGTTAATTAACATTTTAAAATTGTGGTTAATTATTAATATTGTAATCTATATACATATATAAGTATGAGAAAGTCGTGTTATTATGGTATACAAACTGAATGGGTGGAACGTAGTTATATGGATATAAATACAAATTTTTGTATCGTTTTATTTTGTCTAAAAGTCGTAAATTTAGTACCTACTTAGTTTAAGGCTTGGCACCGACTTCAAACTTATTAATAAATGGCACATATAGAAACAAGACGATGTTTTACATAATAACAATGTATATCTATCAAAATATTTTCACACGTAAAGGTTGTAGAATATGTTGGAATGCCTTAATAATTTTGTAACATTTAACACACACACACACATTAACACACATATTAAAAACATAAACATTTTTATTTTATACTTTAAATATAGTGGCCCTGTAAAACCTTAGCTCTAAGTACATAAGTTATCTCCTTCACCCTAAAGTTGTCTAGCAGACATCACTCCAAAGCGTACCTTTGTGTACCAAAAATTAGGTCCTTACGTATGAAATTGACATTTGTCATACTGGCCACTACAACCACAAATATTATATAGGGCACATCCCCTTTGGTTAGGAATTCCAAATTAAAATGTGTACAGCTACACTGTTGGATTATTTTGTTGCGTGAAAGAGTTCCCCGTCTACTATTTAATTTCATATGTAAAAGAAAGAACAAGAAGGAGCAGTTTGTATTTGAGAAGCTAAGAATGTCGAATCACGATCTCATAAAGACTACCAGTGTTATTATACTAGACGTTTTTGTTTCAGGTTTGGCAACGTTGGTGTTGTTCACAGCGTCCGCCACGTTCGCGGCAGCTCCCCTGGGACCCTCGGAACGACCCGAAGCGTACTTCAACGGCAGCTCCTACATCTTTCTCTCTAAACCCTTCTCTCTTAAGCAGCTAGTTGGTCTTAGCTTCCGGACATGTGTAGGTGAGTCAGGTTTTGTGATTGATAAGTAATTGTTGTCCGCCGCCTGTACCCTCTGCTCAGTGCTCGATTTGTTTCGTTTGGTTTTAGATAGTTGGTAAGCCAGCCATTGGTAACGCTTTATTAACGCTTTACTTAATTTAAAGTAGTGTGTATTGCCCATGTCCAAGAATTCCGTCCACTCTTCAATCTTCCGATAGACGTGAGGAACTGACCACCAGCCGACACTGTCCTGTACCACTGTAGATGGCTAGATACAATGAAACTATCACACTCCAGCTAGCGATGCGTTTTGTGTTTGCCTCACTACTCGCTACATGTTTTAAGGTTACATGAACGTACTGGCTGTGCCTTTGCCTACCCCTTCCGAGATATGGACGTGAAGTTACTTTCTAAGACGACAAATAGCACTCGGAAACATTTTTCACCTTAACATGTGGACGGTGATCGCTTTTAGGAATTATCCGCCTTTTTCACGCTACTTGCCATGAATACCATTGTATAAACTATGAGCCATCGCTTACGTGGCGAACAAGACCAGGAATGTTTCACTGTCCGACTATCTAAACATAGTGCGATAATAGGTTATATATCAGTACTGTGGCTTCCCCCGCCCCGTACTGATGCCATATAATGCACGACATATACTTTCGATGGGGATGCACGTGGCGTTCACCGGTCACGCACCGAGCCTTCGCATGAGATATCTGTCTAATGCTTCATTGTGTTCACCAGCCTTCACCTTTTGGGGACTACTATGTTATTGTATGTAGATACTATGTACTCTTTCAAAATGTTAAGTAAATTGTTATTGTGTTTTTGCAATCGATAGCCTTGAAATGACAAAAACAAAGTTAAAATTAATTGTCCAATAAAAACTAAATACATAATGGACCTAGTTTCGTTAGAATCGTTTTGGAAGAATTGAAGTACCAGTTACGAAAGAAGACGCAGAGAACTGTTAGTATGCTTTAAAGAAAGTACTGCGCCATGTCTGGTCCAGTTCCCAATAGACAATCACTTGCTTATGCTTCTGACACAACATAGAGGAGTCGTCAGTCGTCAGTCGAGTGTTTGTGTGGTTGGCAGTGTTGCCAACCCCAGTGAATAGAAAAGCAGCAGATCAATCTTAAAACAACAGTAGAAAACAGTAAAACTACATTTTCAGAACATTAAAGCTACTACATATCTCAAAAACCTTTCAATTGGGACATAAGTTAATGAAACTACTGCAGCACTACCAGTAGTACCTCTTCAATTAACACATTTTTTTATAAAGTACATTATTGAAAAAAAAAAACAACATACCTAACTATATTATTCATTAAAAATAGGTTATCAAAATTTCAAACATTGTTCATTGCTGTATATTATTCTATCCTAAACATTTTCTGTTTCATTCATATTTTTAAACGAAGAAACACTTGTACTGTTTTACGTATCGCTTATGCTTTATTATTTTATAAATAGCCTACCGGTTTCGCTTTTTACAGCATCATCAGGGCTAGAACTTAAATCAAATATATTCTGTTTCATTGTTTTTGTTAAAATCGTACATCCTTTTATTAAAATTTTTCATATGATTTTCAGTAGCATCAACTGCGTAACGTTCGTCTTTTTCAGATTTTGTATGTAAAATGCCTTTGATTTGTATTAATAACAACACTGGCATAAAAAACAGTAGAAAATCATACTAAAACAGAAAACAGTGTTGTCACGTCAGAAACAGTAAATCTACTGTTAAAAGAGTAGGGTTGGTAACACTGGTGGTTGGCGATGGTGGGTGGGCGTCGGACGGTCACACGCACCGCCCACTCTCGGTATTATTACCACGGTTGCGTCACACCACTCATGCGAAACGGTCGAGCATCCACCGTTCGTGACCACTTGATGCGGCTGCCATTCTAACGTTCGGGATTCCCTCGCCTGCAATTTATCGGTCGAGAATTTCCAACCAAAGTATTGTTGGCGCGGGACCGGCATATGGAAACCGTTAAAAATGATAACGCTGCAGAATGTTGTCATACGTTCGGGGCGAAACAGATGACTATAAAGTTTCACACGAAAATAATTTAAAAAGGACAGTAATCTGACTTCGATTTCAATGTTATGTCGGCTTAAGTGGTCTAAATAAAAAGTTAAGTATAACAAAAAGCGCTGAACTAATGATTGCCATAAAGTCTATACGATATACTACTTACCTCTGAAATTAATTCATAATTCATAATTGTTAATACTTGTTGGCTTAATATGTTGTAAATAAGTGCAAATCTCGTTTATTGTTAGTTAAAGTGTCTTTTATAAGTGGAAATTTGTTATTGGCTAAAAACCTCTATTGTTAAGTGTAATATTAATTGATACATAGCTGTTAATTTCCCTAGTAATAAATAAATAAATAAATAATTATCTGAATAATCGGTTAAGAAACAAAAAGCCAAACTAAAAGAAACATCCAGTTGAATAGAGAACCTCTTCCTTCGGTTACAAAGAGAAAGGCTCCGGTATCGAGGCCGAGCGGGTGCGCTACGCTCACATTGCAATCTTCGAAAAGTACATTAGACAATTTAATTAATTGTGTTAATTTAGTTATTTTATCATAAATTCCAAAGTCTGTTTGTCTGTCTGCCTTTACAGTTGAACCGCTGAACCGATTTCAATGAAATTTGATATGCATATAGTTTAAGACCCGAGTTTAATCGCCTCTGAGGTTTAGCGGTCTGGCGTCGGATTTTACCTCTTGATCCGGGGCGGGCAACAAAAAAATAAGAAAATGAATATTTTGACTTTCTAATAAAATTGCGTTTTCTCGGATTTTATATGTGGCCGGTTGGCTATAGGCTTACTACATATTACACTGTGGGATTTATTGTCTTCGGGTATTCGTGGCCGCGAGTGCCCTGGTTGTGCCTCTGCCTACTTCTTCGTGGGTATGGGCGAGAAAATACTGGGGCTTCGTCAGCGCAATACCTACACATTTTCATACAATACCTACTATACATACAAACTTTTATCCCTCACTGTAATAATTAGTCTAATTTTGAGATCGGGTTGTAAATGTATGCAATAAGCATACTATTAAATTACGTCAAAATCAGTAGACCAGTATAGACGTGAAACCCTAGCGAAGAGACAGACTCCGAGCATAACCAGATACATATTAAATTATAATATTTTCTAATCTCTTTGTTAACTCACTAACCACTTTTCGGATCTTGATTAAATGTACATGGGTCCATTCGAAATCATAAACTACACTTTAAATAACAATAACCAAAATTTATTTATAATAATGGAAGCGTAATCGCTTAATAAACATACAAAAAACATTTACATGAATTGATAAAACTGAATTTAGAGATGTTTTATTAATAAGTTTTCAATTATAGTTGGAAAACTAAATTTAATTGATTTTAAAAGCAAAATAATATTGCTAGTCAGACGAATTTCCCTACGCGACAACCATGACACTTTCGTAACTGTTGATGGAGGCTGCTGACGCTAGTTACCAAACTTTGACCTCCGTTTAAAAATGTCGGAACTGAATGTGTGAAAACAATCGGAAGTTCCACTGTCGAAACCTGGAAGCTCCGTAACACACACACGTTATAGATATAGTGTTTCTTTTTTGTCTATAAAAATCCCATCACTAACTTTTCATGTAGCATATTGCCAAGACCCCGTGTTGGTTCGGGCTCCTTCGCAGAATAGACCATATGCCTTCCTGCCAGACAGCTCGTAAAAGGCGAGCATAGGCTTACCATATCTAGCACCGTGACATCCTACAAGGTACCTAGTAGAGTTTCGCAGTGGCTCACCCGGATTGGTACCACCGCCTTGCCTATTCCTGCCTTCACAACGTCATAACGTGTTTCGGTTCGGAGGGTAAGGTAGCCTTTAAACATACCTCTGCTCGAGGCCTAACATCCCGGCCTCAGGTTAGCAACGCACCATTACCACCTTTGGTGTCTCGTGGCCTTTGGTAGCGGCGTAAATTTCTTACCATCAGGAAATCCGTCTGCTTGTTTGCCTTCCAATATCATAAAAAAAACTCATAGAAAGTTGTTACATATCAAGCTATTCCAGCTTTAGCTAACTTGGCTCTTACACTTTGGTCTTGATCATTCCCTAATTTGTATAATGTAATGATTTACATACAAATATTCACGCCAAGTTCCTTACGGATTAGGTAGAGAGCATCAAGTGGTTTCCTCTACATCAGGGTTTCTTAAAGTGGGGTCCATGGACCCCATGGATGGGGTCCGTAGCACGTGTACCAGGGGTCCACAGTAGGTCAGTTAAATAATAGTCACAAAACATTGAGTGAAGCTCACTCTCTTCTTGTCAAGTGAGCTTTGTCCGTTTTAATACCATATGTTACAACGTATCTTTGTGAGGCCGGGTTCTCGGTTTTCGTGTCATTAAAAACAAAAATTGAAATTGCTTGAACGTCGCCGATGACATTCGCCTTGCTTTGTCGAAGACAACCCCACAATTTAACGTTCTTATCGAGGTCAAACAGCAACAACCTTCTCATTAGTTTTAGAAAAAAGAATAGTGCCATTATTACTACCAACTAATAAAAGTGAATTTATAAATTGGCTTGTTTTCTTTACTTAAGATTAAGTCATTCTTTGATAGGGGTCCGTGGAATTATTTATATTGTGAAAGTGGTTCATGACTGCAAAAAGGTTGAGAAACCCTGCTCTACATTATTACCCTTTTCACACAAACACGCCGGTTCCGGATTGTCTCGACACTACCCGCGGATAATGCCCATACGATTTGATCGTGAAATTCGAAATTCAAAAATTTGAATGTTGACCCAGGTTGGTCACCACCTCCATCCACATTCGCATTGTATATCTGCTATGTCAGTCTTTCATCTGTCATTCTTTCCACGTTACCGAACCTCTGTGGTCTAACGGTCCACGTGTTAGACTTGACTCCGTGAGGTCCCGGGTTCGAATCCCGGGTCGGGGAACAAAAAGAAAATATGGTATTTCTATTAAAAATAATGTTGTTCGGGATTGCATATGTAGCCGGTTTGGTGATAGGTTGCCACCAATCATATTGTGGGACTTAGTGTCTTCGGTTAGTCGTGGGTGCCCTGGTTGTGCCTCCGCGAACCTCTTCGGGAACCATCTGATGACATCTGATTATGTCACGATGTTAGCTCAATTTTACGAGCTGCCTAGCAGGAAGGCAGATGGTGGTCTATTCTGCCAAGGAGCCCGGACCAACACGGGGGTAATACGGGACCAATACGGTGCATTAGTGCGTGTGTGTGTATGGATCTCGGACTGCATAACTTTTTAATGGATGGACCGATGTCGTTGTGGTTTTTTTATTCGATAGCTGACGAGATCGAGAGATTTTATCGGGGGTATTTGAAAATTTATGATTATAATTGTCATATTTTGTTCGTCGGACTCGTTCGCTTGTCAAACGTGAAACTATATTAAGGTGCATGCTGTAGGTACTAAAAGTTTACATTTTTTTATCTATTTTTAACTGAGTTTGCGTTAAAAAAGACCATCATTTAAAGACCATCTCTGACTGATTAACTAAAATATATGAAGGTCGATAGAAACAAGAGAGTTGCCAACCGCTGACAACACGATAAATGTCTCCACACGTACGACCAAGACCTGAAGCTGCACGCTGCATATTTTTTGCAGTCCAACATTGACTCGACGCCGACACATGCAACACGCACGCGCCACTTTCCTACAATGTAATTATAAAACATAATAATTAATAACGCACGCTCGGCTGCGATCTGTGTAACATGATACAATTCTCGTATGTTCATTAATACCTGTTAGACATTTTGCCAATTTCGGCAACATGACAGTGGCGTTCAGTGACATTCAGGCCAGCCGTTGTAACATTCGAAGCGGCCTGCAGTAGCTCATAGCAGAATACGCCAGACTAGGTGATATCGTTAGCGTATGATGGGTTCGACACATCTCCTGCGACAAAAAAATATTATGTTATAATGGAATAGGTAGGTATTATGGTACATAGGTATGATACGCAGTACGCTATACATATAACTCTTAACTGGTGAAAAAGCATCGGTCATGTAAAAAGAATGTCAAATCAAATACTGACAAAACAGATACACAATGCGAATGTGGACGGGTGTAGATACCCGGAGAGACCAGGGCTGACATTCTACGATCAAATTGTTTGGTTGTTATCCGAGGGCAGTTTCGAGAGTCTCCGAATGAGCGTTTCGTACGAAAATAATGATATGCTGGAGGAAGCTAAGTGTCTGCAATGAGTATGTGTGTGTGGAAAATCGTTCATTGTAATCCGCAGATATATAAACATACTTGATTATATAAACATAAAAAGAATTAGTTTAATGGTTACAGATGACGAGTTCAAAACACATCGAAGTACAGTGCTTAATGTGATTAAAAAGTATTACCGCCGAATGGTACTGCAACCCACCTCGGGTTCTATCTCCACCTGGTACTTGTTTTATGTGGGAAGTCAGTAAACGAGTACACGGGTCTCCTGACGGTAAGCGAAGCCGTGGTCGTTTTACACAACAGATGTTATAGGTGCTTCGCTGTCCTGTGGCCGGGATGTTATATCGGTTTCGCAAATCTACCGGCTACCCTACGCTCTGGGCCAGAACATGAGTCATTATTGCAGCAGGAATAGGTGAGGCGGTGGACCCTACCTGGGCAAGTAGCTGCACAGCATTCGGCTACCAGTGCTTCGCAAATAAATTTAAGAGAGTAAGTAGGCAAACTTGTATAGGGCTGAAAATTGCTACAAATGGTTGGGAATAACCATTGAAAAAGTCCACACAAAAAATAACAAATTCATCAAGGTCAAAGGTCACAAATACATTTTTTTTGCTTTTTTAAAGGGGAAGTGTAAGTTTTACTTTTCACATTTAACTCGTCATGTCGAAAACATTTGTACCAATTGTCAGCACTACACGAACGCGGCTATATTCACGTATTATTAACCTTCGATGTAAAACGTCGGGTGTTATAAGTTTGAGGTGCTGTGTGTGTGCCCGTCTGTGGCATCGTATAGCTAGCTCAGCAGACGTACGGATTTTGATGCAGTTATTTTTGTTTGAAAGCTTTCGTGATCGAGATGTTTCTTAGCTGTAGTTGATATAAATTTGTCCAGGGGTTCGAGGCTATCAGCTCATTTCCAGCTAATTTGTAAGCACCGGTATCGATATAAGACGCACTGTGGGTATTTCACTTTTGAACAAACAAATATTAGACCTAACAGTTAAAATACCAACGAATACTGGTAAAAACGGGGGGTCTGATGCCTGTCCTTGAATGCCTACTGGTAAACCCATCGAGTTTGGACTCATTCAATTCGCCTTAACGAGACCTGTTCATATTTTCTGATGACGAGTTCTGATGATGAGAAGACCTCAT
The DNA here is from genome assembly GCA_002245505.1 of Calephelis nemesis. Lineage (NCBI taxonomy): Eukaryota > Metazoa > Arthropoda > Insecta > Lepidoptera > Riodinidae > Calephelis > Calephelis nemesis. The sequence continues at coordinate 83,642 of NJDD01000099.1, read as the reverse complement.
GAATGAAATGGAAGGTGGCTAATAGATCAAAGTTTGAAAGTTACAATATTCTATTTCGGAATCTACGCAGCTTATCAAAAGCACAAACTTGAAAATTTACGTGATTGAGATGGTTCATATCTATCATTTATGGAGATCTGTCCAGGCGTTCAAGACACAGCGTCTGTCTGCGATCTGCCTGCAACGCATAATGCAGTACTTCGGCCACGTTGCACGCAGAGATGGCAACAATTTGGAGCGTCTGATGGTGACAGGGAAGGTGGAGGGGAAAAGACCTAGAGGACGAAGTCCCAATCGGTGGTCGGACCAAATCTCCAAACAGCTGGAGATGCCCGTCAGCGCTGCGCTCCACCAAGCGACGGAACGCAACCGATGGAAGCAGCTGGTAGACAGGGTCAAAAGGAGTCACGATCCTCAGCAGTGAGGGAATCGACTGGAGAGAGAGAGTCCAGGCGTTCGAGATCATCAGCTCATTTGTAAGCACCGGAATGGATATGAGACGTACCATGGGTGTTTAAATACCTTTTGAACTACACAATTTGTGAGATCTTATAGTTAAAACACTAAAGGACCGAGCGACGTAACCCTTGAATTCTTATTGTTAAAAGTTTCCTATTGCTAAGTTTGGTAGAACTTGGACTCATTGGCCTTAAATAAATCTGTTTATGTTTTCTAATGACGAGTATTTGGTGAAAAGGATCTGATGAAAGAACTGAGAGTTAGCTGATGGATCTTACTTCAATAGTTATGGTATAATGTTTGGTAACCTATGCAGCTTATCTATATCAGATCAAAAAGAGAGGTGATACAATTAGTTATATGTATGTGAGTATGTGTGTCTGTCTGTGGCATTATAACTTTTGAATTAATAGAACGTTTATTAGAGAGTTTTTAGTAAAAAACTTATGTGATCGAGATGGTTCTTAAGAGCATTACGTAACGGTTAAGATGGGAGTTCACTAAAAATCTTTAATTTTTAGATTATAATCCACATATTGAGACACGGAACTGTAATACTGGTAGAAATTGCTTTCAAAATATTAAAAGGTATCAGGATACCGATATTAACTCTTTACATTGTATGAGCCTTGGATCTCATTATATGCAAATTGCATCTACCCTGACAATAGTGTATGAAATGCGGGAGGAAACCTTGAGGATGTAGACGGCCGTGGATATGTCTTTCGTTATAAATATTTTGACTCGTGTTAGCTGACAGAGAATCGTCTAATACATATATTAATACGTAATGCCAAAACTTTGGACCCCTTTTACGAAAATTGCGCGGACGCAGGAGCATAAAATTTGTCACACTTATACTCTTATTCAACCTCGGTCAAAGGTTTAACCTCGCACTATAGTCTATTACAATGGAATACAGACTATCATATCAACATAGATTTACACCTATTTAGTCCATTTTTATTAATAGAACGGTTATAGTTTATGTGTGGGAGAAGTGCAAAACGCTAATATTTTTTTATAATAATGCTTATAAAGTACATTAAATCAATAAATAAAACATTACCCTCACTCTCATGCATTTGACACACACAAACAAATATATTGATGACAACGATAGAAGATCACAGGTGGCGCACTAACTCATTCATAAAGTTTAGTAGTTGGTCTTGAGAAATGAAGATGGCGTTATTATTCGATAAGATATTCAAATTTATTATGGTCGAATTTCGACCAACGGGCGACCAATATTTTATGTAAAAGACCCTAACACAAATTACAAAAGAGTTTTCAAACAGGTTAGATACGTCTGATGTTGATGCGTTGCGTTATGCATACTAGGTACAGAAAGCAAACGAAATATATGACCCCCGTACAATACCACAGTGTAAATATAAGTAGACAGTAGTGAAACTGTCTACAAACGTCCGAATTTGCACGCACACGTAAACACTCTCACTTACGAGCCTCCTAACTTACAAGATTGATTTCAAGCAATCTAGATAACTGCGTATCCACCGGCCTATCCTATACTTAGTTGCCATGTTTATCTTGTCCGCGGATATGTTATTGGCAAGCGATAACATAAAAATGGATCAAAATATCAATCTTGGACAGCAAGTTTTGGATTAGGATTGATTATTAATATTGGCCGTAAGTGAACCTAACAGGACGAGACGTTATACGTTCCGCGATCGTTATTTTTTAAAAAGTGCTGGGACTGTATTGTGCTGTATACGGCTGCTTAAACACAGCGTCGTCAAAACTGGAGGTATCATTTTTTAGACTGTCTACTGTACTAATTTTAAAAGGTAAGAATGATTTATTAATATACAAAGAGAAGTCCATATCCGCAAATTAACATTTCAGGTTACAGAATTAGTTAATTTAATTTACGGTTTTACTACTACTCCTGCAAATAAAGAATGGTATTGGAAATGGTCACGGCTGTATTCATCTCTTCCTCGCGCTATAGAATATGTCAGTATATATCACCACGGTGTAAATATAAATAGATATCGCGTCTGAACTTCTTTTATACTTCGAAAAAAAAAACATCTGAAACATTAAAAGTGACAACCCTTTGGTTTCAATGGAACTCGGATATGTATTCTATCGAGCCTTAGTTTCCATACTGACATACTTATACTATGACAATACTTTTGAAGTACCGCAAAGGGGTCAGATATTTCGTTTGCCTATTGTACGAAGGTATGTGATGTCGAAATGCAACAAGATGTGATTGTACAATGCCGTACAGCAGCTCGCCCAGGTTACTAGGTACTTGGCCTTCTTTCATTTTGTTGTAAGTGCTTGCCATTGTCGTTCCATGCTGTAGGTTTGGGTGGACTTGCTTGTGATCTCTACCACTAGAAGAGCTGCTGCTTCTTCGCTATCTTATAACAAAAGTAAAACTTGATTATTTTTTATTAAATAAAATAACACCTAAATGGTGTCAACTGTCACTACCAAACGGTCAGCTATCTTCGAAATTGACGGACTATCGAAAAACGTTGACATTTCATTTCACCTCTTAAAAATCTAACATCTCCAACATATAAACTAATTCTTTTGTGAAATCATAATATGCACGTCCACTTGCATATTCTTGTCATTAGTACTACCAACCCAACTAGGGTTTATTAATTAATACTTACGGCCAATATCTATAACCTGAATTAGATACGACTTAGGGCTAATTTAGATCAGTCACCAGGTTGTTACTTTCTTAATTATCCTCACTCCAAGACTTCCTTTTTTTTCGAATTGGCTAATATTATGTTGCCAACCGCGAGGTATTTACAACTTCACCGGCCTAAGTAAGACTCCCGTCTTTTCCTCCGTGTTGGTCCTGGCTCCTCTGCAGAATAGACCATCTGCCTTCCTCCCTGGCAGCTCGCAAAAATCGAGCATGGGCTTACCGTCACTATCACCATGACATCTGACTAGGTGGTAGAATTTCGTAGCGACTTGCTCGGATTGGTACCACCGCCTTATCTATTCCTGTCGCCCGCCATAACGTCATGCTACGTTTCGGAAGATAACCTTATCTTGGCTACCTAGCCATACCTTAATTTTGCTCCATTCCTAACATCCCGGCTTCAAGTTGGCAACGCACCATAACCACCATTGGGTCTGTAGGCGACTTGAATGTCTTACCATCAAGAAATCTGTCTGCTTGTCTTTTAATATCTTTTAAAAAAAGTCGTAACGGCAAAGAGTCGAGCCGAGTCCTTTTGAGTGCCGTATGTCAAGCTCCTTGCAGACCTAGACGACTGGCTTTCTCAACGTTAATTACTCTTTTCATGCAAACGCGCCGGTTCTGGAGACTCAATACCCCCGTCGCTTCGGGTTTCGTCACCCAAACGGGGTTTTGTCACCCGAGCTATTTGGGAAAGAAAAAGATAAAGAAAAAAAAAGAAAAAGAAAAAAAAAGAGATGTAGCCAGAACGGATGTAAGAGTTTTGGTTGAAGATGTAGTGCTGGAACAAGTGAATGAAATTGTATATCTTGGTTGTGCTTTTAGCAGGGATGGAAGTTACACCGCGGATGTAGAGAAGAGAGTGAGTGCAGGGAATAGT
>NJDD01000098.1:140395-150142 GCA_002245505.1 Calephelis nemesis | reverse complement strand
TAATGTAAAGTGTAAAAACTTATAATTAATCTTATTATAACACTTAACTTTAAGTATAAATTTTAAAATAGTAAGTCTAAATACCTACAAGTAGGCATATAATATGAGTGATTGCCATTACCATAATCGGGTTATGTAGTATGTTATAATTATTAACTAATTACTAATATTGATAATCGATTACGCGTTAGTTACTAATTCTATTTTCATAATCGAATGACGTTACTAACTAGTAATACTAATCTTCAAAGTTAAATATGTTTAGGTTAATAATTAAAAATATTGCAAGATCGGACGATTAGTACGTATAGTCTCACAATTGCCCACGCTACTTTTAAGTGTTTAATATGACTCTTCTTATTTATTTATCTAGGGATGTGACATTCTAGTTCTACGTAAAATAGTAAGACATCGATTATTTTTCTTACATGACTATTCGAGAAATCATTAATTGATTTTTACATTAATCGATTTAAATCTGTTTTGACAAATTAAATCTATAAAGTACCTATAAAATATAAAATAGTATTTTTTTTCTAAACTACACTATAATTTATGTGCAGTTTACGAGTACATACTGTGAAAATAAATTAATAATTTAACTGTATCGCAAATATCATACATAGAAATCGGTTAAAGATTAATCGAACGTTTTTCTTAGCCTGAAAAATTGATTAATCAATAATTTCTTTAAAAACACATAAAATTTACAAACTAAAACTTGAATAATTTAAAATGCAAAAATGAATAAAACCTTATAAAACGGTCATCGGATAAGTTTCTACTAGTCAAAAAAAAATATCATATTATTAAATTGTACAAAATTGAAATACGTAGAAAATGAGTTATTGAACGAGAGCTTAGTCTGAAATAAGTTTGTTTATAGCTTGAAAATATAAAAAAAAACCACTATTAATCAAAAAATCAAGCAAATCGGTTGTTTTTGAAAAAAAAATCTGGGACTGGGAGGGAAGCAATTAGTATTTTAAAATTCGTATTTTGTACTCACAATAATTTCTTTACGTACAATATAGTTTAAACAAATAAATAAACAAATATTTTAGGGACTCTTATCGTCTTAAGATGTCTCTGTCTAATGATTTAAGTAATTATTTTTATCGACATCAGAATACGACAACCCTATCGCGATTATACAATTACTCAAAACTAGTTGGTGGGGAACTGTACAAAAACACTACCGAACTATTTTTAGCGACTCATTTATTGCTGACACCATAACGTAAGTGTTTGCCATTATTGTATTTTGTGCCTGAGGTAGTCTGTAACTTACATACTGGACTTCAAATACTGTTGCAACAGTAACATCTTCATGATTTTTTCATTGATGTCTTCAGGCTATGATTGCTGTTTACGTTTAGGAGACCGGCCTGTTGTTATGTTATAGAAAACAATGAAAACGGACTATGTATGTGGATATTCTTGTCGTACTTCTGCCTACCTTATGATTTCGTGACCACAGCCTATGCGACTAGGCCGAAATATCGACAAATAAAATAAAGATAGGTATATCGTGAGTATCCCGTATAAACATTTAAAAATGATCTTCCTACCACTTCAGTAATACGATGTAAAGTTATTTCTTGCTTTTTTAATAACAAAATCTTTAATAAAACAGGTAAACGTAACTTAAATTTATATTGCGTAAATAGATAAAAGAATTTGCCAAAAGAAATCAGTCACCAAGTTGACACGTGCAAGTGTTACCCTTCGCCGACAAGTATTTACGAGCGAGCGTATGAAAAAAGTTGAAACTACCCACTTTTCATTTCAAACGCAATCTACCCGGATGGCGACAAATGATGCTCGGACCTGACAGCATTCCGTTTCACGCCCCTACGCTTTTTCTTTGAGTTATCCTTGAATTACGTTCCTTTTTGTTTAAACTATTTTTAACTGTCACTTTTCGTGAACCGTAGTATTTCTCGTAGAAACGTTTTGAATAAAATTGTTGAGATACATACATATCTTCATGCCAAGTCCCTTACGGGGTAAGCAGAGTATCGAGTGCCAGACCTCACGATCCTGACAAACCTGTCTTGCTTCCTTCACATTCATTACCCTTTTCATACAAACACGCCGGTTTCGGAGACTCTTGACACCACCCTCGGATAATAAATGAATATTTAGATGCACTGTATAAGTTAGTTAAAATAATAGTATAGCAATACACATATCAATACTTGTGATATTTGAATAAGACAGGAAATTTGGATTACCGAGATACTCGGGAGCAACTACCAGCTCGCCGCTACAAAATACTAACAACCATTTGTACCAACAACCGAAGCATTCATTACCTTTCACGTAAAAATCCAGAGTACCTCGCAAACATAATCCGGTTATTATAAAAAAGCAAGAAAGAAAGAAATATTTATTTACGGAATATGAGTGTTACAAAGTAGTTACAAAATTATTTAAGCGTTCCAACATATTCTACGAACTTGTGGTGTGCAAATATTTTAACAGGTTTTAATGAAATTAGTAATTTTAATTATTTATTTACTATTTACACACTGTATTTTGTATTGATTACATGATTATTTGTTAATACAAACAATTTTTAGAAAGTAAATTAGTTTATCCCTCCTATCTACCGTAAACTAACCATATATGTACAAAACAAACTAAAACTCAATTTATCTTCGCTACATTAAGAAGTAAATAAAATAAACAGAAAATTGTGGAACATCTTAATCTTGTATATGTGATCCATAAGAGAGTAATTTGCAAAAAAAAACATATTATTTTATTTTATTGGATTGGTACGAAGATGAATTAATTCAAAACATTTTTGTAATTTACGTCAAAGAGATTAATAAAATTATGAAAAATTGGTTAATGGGCCCTTGAGGCCCAGCCCCCCAGTGTTGGACTAACTTCATGAGGTCCCAGTTTCGGGAAACAAAAAAATGTGTCTTTTCAATTTTCTAAAAAAAAAACAACGTTCGTCTGGAGTGGACATGTGCCGGGTTAGCGATAGACTTGCCGCCTATCATATTGTGGTACTTAGTGTCTTCGCCTAGTCGTGGGTGCCCTGGCGCTAGTTGGGTGCCTCTGCCTACCTCTTTATGGTCGTAAAAGTACTTTATATTATAATAAGATGTAGTTGAATGTCTTATAAGCTAATTGCTAATCGTCAGCACTTTTGTTAACATTTCCTTAGCACAAAATGATATGGATTTAACGGTTAACTCCATCTGCTTCTTTAACTCTTCACACAACAAAAGTATCAGCGACTATGACAGACAAACACCGTCACTGCCTTACCATTTTATACCGGTTTAAATAGTTTGCAAGGTAACGTAGGTAAGGTAGGTCTTTGATGTCTATGACGACGTGTGTTCATTGCAATCAGAAAATCTATCTGTGTGTAAGCCTTCTTATCCTACTAATATAAATGCTAAAGTTTGTATGTTTGTTTATTACTCCTTCACGCAAAAACTGCTGAACCGATTTTCAAGAAATTTATCACACACATAAAGGGTAACTTGGAATAACACAAAGGACAGTTTTTATCCCGAAAAAAAAAGCACCTGTGGCACCATCAACCACGCGGACAACGCTGCGGGCAACAACTAGTTCCACATAAAAAAGTGTGATAAAACCTTTTTTAATTCTACATATTTTTGTATTGATCTTTTGCCGTATCCTGGTGTAAAATCTTGTCAAACTCGAACTATATGTCCCTATCTCGTTAAGTGTATTCCAAACTTCACTTGAAATCGGTAGATGGGTACTCCGACATTATTGTTGAATATTTTGTATCGATGTCTAAAGCTTTTAGTGCATGTATAGTAACAGTATATCAAGAATTACAAAGCTTGTAGGTAACTACAAGCTTTGTAATTCTTGATATACACGCGGCTGATCTTCAGATTTATCGTAAGATTCGGAACATTTATTTTCACAGGACATGTAACACATGATCTAACCACAAAGTGAACATATTGTAAATTGTAAACTATTTAGAAGAAGACGTTATTTTGCGGAAATCCATATATAAATCCAAATGAAATTATTTAATTTGAAATTTGTATTATAGCGTGACAAAACAGAAAAAAATAGTACTAGTCTGAAGTTAGCTGAAATTTGAAAGTAAAAATATTCAACATGTCATTTTGATTCGAATAAAAACGTGATTAGAAATAAAGAAAAGGAAACCAGATTTTAATTAAATGAACTAAATATGCCTGTAAGTATATTTTCTTTTTGACTTACCACTCAAAATTTATACTCAAAAAACATTTTCACCACGAGATTCTGATAATTTAAATTATCTCAGGAATATTTCGGAGTATGCATTTCTTGATTGCATTATTATCTACTGGTGCCTATCATTATTTTTTCGATTTTCGAAAAAAAAAATAACTTGTCATATCTCTTAAAACAAACAAAAATTTTTAAAAATGAAAAAAAGGCGTTTGTTTAATTTTTATTTATCTAATGGCGCCTATATTTATTTATTTTTTAATTTTTAGATTTTTTTAAAAATAATTAATTAAATTAATTTTTCATTTTTTTACATTGTCATATGAACTTAAAAAATACTTTTATTAACAAAAACTAAAATGTGTGATCCATTTTATTTCTTCTGGATTTTTTATCAGTTTATTAATATGACAAGTTAATCATAAAATTAATAAAAATGAAATTATTAAAAAAAATGAATCATTTAATTTATTTTTATATTTTTCTTTATTTTCTACAAACAATACATTAACTTCTTCAATATATCTTCAAATAAACATGAATTACACACAGACATTTTGGTAAATTTTTAAATGTTTTTATTCATATTTGTGCGCTTGGAAGAAATTAACTAGTTATCAACTCAAGTAAAGTATGTTTAATGTCAATGTGATAAATAAATCTTTATAACGTAGTATTTCTTAAATTGATAAATATTGATTTATTATAATGTATTTGTGCCAGTGGTTGCACGTTCACTGAACAAAACTAAACTAATTCCCACCTAAATTAACTAATTTCACTCAATGTAAACACGAAATTCAATAATTATGAAAAAATACAACCATCTTCATTCACGATGGCGCCAAAACTCTGATTTGTTATTTATTATGAATGACGTTAGCAAACAATGCCCAGCTATACAGCCAGCGTTCGTCGTCACTGATGTCAGTAATTTTATAATTATTGAAACACCGAGTCTCGCAGAAAATTGAAGGCTTTAGACGTTCACGATAACATTTCGATCAAGAAGAAGGTCAATATCATATTTTGTATTATACAATGATAAGGAAGAAAAAGGTTTTCTTTAAGATTTTTTGTAACAATTAGAAGCAACAAAGCAGGGAGCTTTAACGAAGAAGGCAATTATTGACGGTGTTATAACAATTTATAATACAGTAAAACAAGACAAATAAAAAGCGCAAAAGTTGAGCTTAACCTAGTTCTTAAATTTGTTGTTTATTTCTGTTTTAAAGCCACCAATCTTTTTAAAAATATCGTGTAGAGCACAACATGCGGCCATCATATTAAATATTGACAAAATAAAAATGTAGAAATGCCAACGGACGTGCCCGTTATGGCGACGTCGGGTAACCGCCAAGGAGCCATTCCATTTTCGAATGTTACCCGCCAATAAATATCTTATCGAGTTACAATGAGGGATAAACCGAGGCGCCTCGGGACTGCCTCTTCGCCACTTTCAAAAGTTCCGTTCTATTTTGACATGCAAAGAGTTTGTGTCCATTGCCGCGCTTATTTTTGACAGCTGTCCGCCAAATTTGATATGATTGAATATTTCTTATTTGTACCGTCCGCGTCGTTGATATATTCTAACGGCCTTACTAATAAAAATTGCACACTAGTATATACAAAATGTACTTACTAAAAAACTTGTAGTTTACTAAAAAAATTGACACTGAGGATGTTAAATGTCCATACACATTTCTTTGGCAGAGATGTTGCGTAAGCTTTGTGTAAACCTTATACATCCTTTATAACGTGTATATGTATTGACTTGTAAAACTTGTGTGTAACATTTTTTCATTAGTAAGGCAGTAAATATAATATCTATATTTTAAACTCTCTACTTCTCTCTTTATAAATAAGTAGGTGCGTTACTACTAAAATCGGTTCAATATGTTTAATATTTTTCGAACCACTAAACTCTCTGTGTCAGTAACTAAAAACTATTGATATTGCTTACATTTCATTCTTGGCGCTCAGAGAAATTTCAATTTTATTTCAAGACACTTTTTTCTTACTACATATTGACATTTTAATAATTCAATTATTAAAGCCGCTCTTGCGTTCTTAAGTTAAACATTTAACTCTGAATGTTTTTTTAACATTACATAGTTCTACATCAATGGTGGTATGGCGGGCTGCAACTTGTCTAGAATTGTTTTTTTAATAATAAAATTCACTATTAAAACATTGCTAATTTTTTTTAAATATCATTAATATTAAAATATAAAGCTCGTATTAAGACAGTAATGTGTAGCTTAAAATATATAATATAATTTATTTTTTATAAATCTTAAGAAATGAAATTTAATTTAAGTTCGGTTTAATTTTGAAATGGATTGTTGATTTTAATTTTATTTTAATTTTAATGTGTAATTTAATTTTTAATTTTATTTATTTTTCATTAATTTTGAATTATGATTTTGATTTTAACTGTTAATTTTGATTTTTATTTGATTCTAATTTTAATTAATTATAATGATTCTAATATGTAATTGATTATTTTAAATGTATAAATTGTAGTGTATTAGCAAGTATGGATCTTTGTTGTCCGAAATAAAGAATTTATTATTATATTATTATTAAAAAAATAAAAACTACTAATAAATAAATACTGTTTGCATGATTTTCTTAAGGCAATCCATTATTAATATACTTTCCATCTAAATTTATTGTAAAAAAATAGGTTTCATCTTATTATCAGGTCAGTGTAGGTCGACTTAGCTTCACATCTTAGACTATAGAAATGTGCAAGAGTATCTATATAATATTATTCATGTAAAAATATTGAGTTAAGACATACTCCCCGTGTTGGTCCGGGCTCCTTTGCAGAATAAACCTTCTGCCTTCCTGCCAGGCAGCTCGTAAAAGGCGAGCATAGGCTTACCGTCACATCTGACTAGGTGGTAGCGTATCGCAGCGACTCATCTGGATTGGTACCACCGCCTTACCTGTTCCTACCGCCATAACGTCATAACGTGTTCCGGTTTGGAGGGTAAGGTAATCGGTAAACCTACTTTTGCTCGACGCCTAACATCCCGGCCTCAGGTTGGCAACGCACCATTACCACCTTTGGTGTCTCTAGTCGGCGTGAATTTCTTACCATCAGGAAATCCGTCTGCTTGTTTGCCTTTCGATGTCATGAAAAAAATACCTATGTAAAAATAAATCGGACAAAGCTGAACAGTTTATAGTAGCAGAACTTTATGATGTCGTGGCAATAACTCATATCAAAGTCCAAACAGACAGGTCCCAAAGGCATCCAAAAACCTTGAAACCTCAAACGTTATCTATTAATTTTGTAATGAAGCGTCTACAGGCGTACTCAGTGCCGCGCCTTCACGAATTAACTGATTAACTTAATTAAAAAATGGTAACTCTTTCACCAAGCGCCAAGGGAATCCTGTGGCGTGTACGGAACGAAATCTATGTGACGCCGGTTCCACTACATTTATTAACCATACATTAAGTGGCACCAAAGATAATACATATACATTTACTAATCTCCGGTTACTGTTACATAACACGCCAGGTCTAAAACTTTAGTACTCGATTTTGATGTGTTTTGGTTTAAACGACTTATGTTAAAGAAGTTATTCACATTTTAGCGACTTTTAAATGTGTGAATTTCTCACAATTATATCAGCACCACTCTGTTTACTTAATATCAAAATAGTTTAAACGATCGCGATGTTATTTTGTAATTTATTTAACTTATTCGTAAATCAGCTCTATCTTAATATGAATGAGAGTTATATTACTTCTTACATTTAATATAACTCCTTTACAACTTTATATTCCATACCATACACATACATATAAATATAGATTCATGCATAGTATTCGTAAATACAACGATATGTTTGTTTAATTTTTTCCTCAATATTTTATGTTAAATGGCTGTACTGATTCTTACAATTTTAAGATAGAAATAGATCCTTAGTGAAATACATATGATTCTGTTAATTCAAAATATCCCTACGAATCCTAGCCTGGCAGTAATTCTTTTTTACTCAGAGGACCCCGATCAACACGAAGAAAAGTATATGTAGTGCATGTTAAGAGATAATAGTAGAACTGTACCTATAAATTAAAAATGTTCTGCAACTTTAATAATAAAAGACGTAAATAACGTAAACTAAATTCAAATTTTTCAAAAAAAATGTCTGCTTATTACTGCATCACATAAAAATCAAGTGTCCAGTTTTGATCTGGTTTTTAATGTTCTAAGTTAAGTGATAAACCACGTTTGATCAAAACCGATTAAGCTAAGGCAAAATATAATAATCTAATATAATGCAGGCAAAATAACGGGTGTAGACTAGCCAATAGAAAATTCAGAACAGAACCAAAAACAAATCCTCCGTTTAGCAAACGATAACACCCGCCCTAACCCTTCCGATTCCACCTACTGAATGTTTATCGCGATCTCGACACAGCGGACATTACCAGTGAATTATTATTTCTGATTAATAAATTGTAGGCCCCAGCAGACCAGGTGGGGATCGCACGCTCGTCAATTACGAAATTTGATGCTTTTTCATTAAAACCTACGGGGCCCAAGAGGCCTCAGGCTTGGCTGTTACTGGGTTAAGGGGCTTGTGACATGTTTAGGGTTTTTAAGGTGGTACCGTTGAATAGTGTAACGGTTAGTGAATAATAAACTAATGAGGCCTTGTTGACATCATGGGCATTTCATTAGATTTGCATACACGCTATGGTGTACTTATTCAATCCTTTCTATAATTAGATCAATTTCATTGCAATGATTGACGAACACGTGTACTTTCACACTAAAACTTTTGCCGTCGTATTGATGAAGGCGGAGCAAAGCACTCCAAGGGTCAACTTGGTATTATAGTCTTTAATAAACAGACTATAATATCAACTTAATTTTACTCCCACGTTAGTCCTCGTTTATAAATAAGACGGTTTCGGTTAAGAGCCAGTGATTTTTAACTTGTTCGCGGATCACTAATGTTCCTTGGAAGCATCTCAAATAGTCAACAAAATGTATCAACAAATAAGTGACCAGATGCTTGATGAAATTAAAAACAACTTACTTGAATCAATACTGTAGTATATTTATAGATACAGTATGATCTCTTGATGTTTATTTAGTTTGTAAAACACCTGTCCGTTCGAATCCTCCGAGTAGCATATAGAGCAATCTGGTAGAAAGGCATTTTCCTCAGCTTGTAAGATCCAATTATCGACAAGACCACTGGTGGTAGAGTTATGTTCATCTTTTTAAATGAAAAAACACTTGTACTGTTTTAAGTGCATATCCCTTATAATTTATTATTTTATAAAAAGCCTACCCGTTTTGCTTATGACAGCATCATCAGGGTTAGAACTTTATTTATGTTTCTTCATTTAAAGCGCCGACGATGGAAAATATTAAATATGGATAGTGTTGTGCTGGGACTTGTCCTGGTAGGGATCTACCGCCTTACCTATTCTTGCCGCTATAATTATAGCATATTTTAACTGGAGCATATGGCATGTTCCAGT
>NJDD01000098.1:122895-135395 GCA_002245505.1 Calephelis nemesis | reverse complement strand
ACAATTCATAAGTCATGTCAGCCCCTAAATTTAATTGTAAACTGAAATCTACTTTGTAACAATTTAATATTTATCATATAGAAGTCTTACTTTCGTAAGACTATCAAAAAATGGAGTGAGACTCATTTGAGTGTTCCCCTCCACGGAAATCTTTAGTAAAAGGCGAAAGATTTATGCGTTTTGAAGGGAAACCAGAGTGACTCTACAATTATGTACTGTCGTTTACCAGTATATACGGTAGAGCTGGTACCAACAGGATGTAGGAAATAATAGCGACATCTGGCGTGGCTCTTTGTAAATAATTCAATTTTTTTGTAGGGATAAATCATAAGGATATTCTTTAATCAAGTCGCTAGCTGTCCCAGCGAACTTTTTTGCAATTGTTCAGTTTGTATAGAAACGTTTAATATATTGATATTTCTTGTTTCGTCGTAGTTTCTCACAAATAATGTAAAAAATTTAAGGTGACTCTTATTTTAAATGCAAAATCATAAAAATTTAAAACATAAATAACCGAGTGTGCATATAAAATGTCATCAAAATCAGGTCGGCCGTTTCGGAGGAGTATAATGTATATAATTATATATAGTAACAAACACAACTTCATATAATTATGTAGATTTCATCTGATTCAATTATAGTTTATTACTAGTGAAACTTATCATTTAAATGTTTTACTTTTACTACATGTGATACAGTGCATGCGATAATAAATAATATATCCAAATAACCTAACTCTACTTTGCAGAGCCGGCTGCGCGTTGTAGTGACTAATGTTTTTATTGTACTAAAATAATATATATTGCAACTTTAATTGTAAGCTATCACATATTTCAAGTTCAATCAAACTGCACACGTTGTGCAAATTCGTTTAAAATTGGTAAATATACATTAATTAATAAGCATGAAGACATTTTATATTCACACTCGGTTATCTATGTTTTACTTTTTTTATGATTTTACATTAAAAAATACGAATTACCAAAAATGTTGTACATTATTTGTGAAAAACTGCGAAGAAACAAGGCAAAGGAATATTTTAAATGTTTCTATACAAACTAAACGAGTGGAAAAAAGTTCGCCGGGACAGCTAGCGACTCCTAAAAGAATATCCTTTATGATTTATCCCTACAAAAAAATTGAATTATTTACAAAGAGCCACGCCAGATGTCGCTATTATTTCCTACATCCTGTTGGTACTAGCTCTACCGTACATACTGTTAAAAGATAGTACAAAATTATTGAGTCACTCTGGTTTCCCTTCATAACGTATAAATCTTTCGCCTTTTACTAAAGATTTCCGTGGAGGGGAACACTCAAATGAGTCTAACTCCATTTTTTGACAGTCTTACGAAAGTAAGACTTTAAAATGATAATTTAATATGTTGATAAAAAGTTACTTTTTGTCAAGTGACGACTTAAAAATGATCACCAGCAATACTTTCTTAATTTCCTCTTGATCTGTAATCTGTATAATGCTTAATTAGGCATTCCTAATCTCACTGTTATCCATTTAGGAGTTGCATTTTTACGAATTGTATTATTTTTCCATCCACACCAACTAGATACTTTGGACGTCTCCAACTTTTATTGGCTTCTTACAAACTACTTTAAATTATTTATACTCCGTGTACCGAGTTGGTCCAAGTCCAATGTGTGAAATAAGCAATCTTTATTCCTGCCCAGCAGCTCGAAAGAGGCAAACACAGGTTAAAATGGTCATTAACAAAAAGATAACAGTGGTGGTAGAGTTGATGCATTGTAACATGTCCGAGTAGGGCCTCACCGCATGTCAGTGTTTGGCATTGTCTTGTTTCGGTCCGAATTGTATCGTATATTGGCACTATACTCTGGCCCCAATACCGCAACACATTTATAATATTTGTAGATATTTATAATATCTACAATTAATTAGGACATATTTTTATAGTTCTATCTTTTATAGTTTAGGCAGCGTACGTAAAACAAGCATTTTTTCTTGTTGATTTCTTTACACTCTGTGTCCGATAACCAGGAAAATTTCGTACAGAACAAAGCCTATTCATTACAAATAAACAAGTTTTCCTTTTTCTAATATGAGTGTAGATAAAACACAGCCACATGTTACTTGTGAATAATGTATCTTTCGAATAGTAAAAGAATTAAAAACATTCCAGTAATTTTTGAGCCTATTCATTGCAAACAAACAAAGTTTTCCTCGTTATAATATTACTAGCTAAACCCCCAGATGCTGTTCTGCTATTTTTGTAATGTGATTTTAGTAAAAAAAATCAGTAAAAGTTACTCTTAACACTTAGGGACATATAAAATATATGTTGTCTGATTCTCAGATCTACACAATATGCTCACAAAATTTGATGAGAATCGGTCAAGCCGTTTCGGAGTTCAATCACGCACACCGTGACACGAGAATTTTATATATTAGATAGTAGATAAGTTCGATCTTTTTCAGCTGGGGCAATCATACATTCGTAAATAATTGACGTGTATTTTGATATATCTTGTATCATACTGGATTAATTTATGTAATAATTTACGACTTTATTTTTATCAATTCATTGACGTCACCATATACGTCGATGTACACAATTGACACAGCTGGGGCCTGTTACTATATTTGTAGATTTCGTGTGTATTCTGAATAACAGAGTTAATTCCACCCTTCGAATAACAGTCATTCATAAAACGATAACAAAACAACGTTGGATTGCACTCCGGGAGTGCCGGCAGAAGTGAAAACTTGAATATAAACGTTTTGCATTTTTCATATTTTGGAATGTTTAGGGAATAATTTTCTACGAATTACTTTATCAGTAAGTAAGTACTATCATTTATGTGGTAGAATAAAATATTCATTAATTGCGCTATCGTACACAAACATGACAACAAGAACATTCACGCAAGCGCCCTGTGCCGTCTCACTAATTTTCGATCAGGTCACGTGTCAGGACGAAAGTTAAGAATTTTTTACCCATTCCAAAAAAAGTGCGCAATGAAGTTAAAGAAGTTTTTACTTCAAAAAACATTCAACCAGTTTGAGAACCTCCTATTTTTTTGGAGTCGTCAATAATTAATTGTAGATAATAAATATAAAGATAACATCATATTTTTACAAAATCGCTGTAGTTCAAAAGCAGAGAATATACTAGCGTTTCAAGAGTTACAATAAAAATGCAATAACGTCGGTTAGTTATTATCTAAATTACTAAATAACACGTAATTCAGATAATTTAACATTATTACTGATTGAACTGGCTACCATGAATGTTGGTGACATGGTCCTATGTTGGAGTGAACTAACAAACCTATCACCCTACCGCCCTAGGGCTTTAGAGATTTCTAAAAGACCTAGATATGTGTGGGATGTCAGCACCAATAGATCTAAGGTATCAGGTAGTAAAGTAGGATAGGCGGATAGATCACAACAGAAAACGTTTTTTTGGAGTAACTAATGTGTTACCAATGTGTTGGCTTTGTGTGCCGAGTAGAGTGCTCAACCCGAGACATCATTATTTAGATGGACTGGACTGTTCCCTACAACGTCAGCAACACGCGCTGTCTCCTGGGACTTGGGAGACGGTTCTGGTTACTGGGTGGACTTGGTGGAGGAGTAGTGGCGGCTCGTCGTTTCGCTATAGGCGCCGGGCGTAAGGGAGATCTTCGTCGCCGAGACCGGCGGCGACGGTGTAGTGTAGTGTCCTGTGAGTTTGTGTTGGGAGGGAGGCTCACGTTTGCCGCGGTTATTGGATTCGGAGGATGCGTTAGGACGTGATAGAAAACGTGTTGATTTTCTCAAAAGCTGGTCAAGCAGCCTCACCTGCCCAATTAAGAGCTTGAACGTGTCTTCGCCTCTTTGAGAGGATATTGATAAATGAGACGAGAAGTAAGGTTCATATCTAATTTATTAAAAATCATCAGTTTATATGAAAATTACACCGACATATACATTGACAAGAATCTTTGGGTTATATCCTTGTAAATTATGAATGTAGCATATTTTGTATTGAATGTGTTTATCTTTAACACAGAAGAAATACAAACAGTATGAAAACTACCTGCAAACGTTCGAAACGACACACACAAACACGCGCACCGACAAGACCTCTAAGCGGTTTTCACAGTGCTGCAGTAGCGAAAACCGATTAAAGAAGGAAACAAACGTTTAGTTCTAAATAAAATAATTTTATTTAGATTTAAGTATGGATTTCCGCAAAGTAACGCCTTCTTCTATCAATTTTCTTAAAACGTTTAGTTAGTTTCCTGTTCATGAGTCTACATAGTTAAACGCTTTAACTAAAGCGTAGCTAAAACTTTACCCACCAACCGTGAAACTCGTGTTCGATTCCCGACGGAGGCAAGCATTTTTGTGATTTACATTTAGATGTCTGCATTTGTCTGGGTATTTATTATATTTATTCCTCCTACTTATTAAAGTAATTCCATGTAATCGTTCACTAACTCTAATTATACATGGATATAACTTCCTTAATTTGGGGTTAGATTCAATTTATGTAATTTATCCAGGGATATTTATTTATTTTATTTACTGTAACTGTAGCTTCTGCGGATCCTCTTAACTTCTGCATGTAGCAGTTGCTGAGTATGCGTAACATAGCTTTGGTGATTCTAAGCACTACTGTTCTGGTGTCATATAGATAAAGTAATGATTAATTGGTAAGAAAGTGGGAATTACACTCAAAGAACCTCGTTGGTCGAGGTTAAAGTTTATACGAAATGCAATCGGATCTTCCCCGATATGGGTAGGCATTTGTATGACGAACATAAATGTTTGCATTTTAGGATCTGTATGCTAATAATTAGTGCTAATTTCATTTTATTACTATTTATTATGACTAGTGGTCGTCCGTTGGTCCAAATTCGTCCATAGTAAATTTTAATATCTTGTTGATAGGAACGCCATTTTCAAGACCAACTACTTTGTTTCCAATCGTTTTAGTGCGCCATCTGTGATCTTTTATCGTTATCATCAATATACTTGTTTGTGTGTGTCAAATACATGGTAGTGTGGGCTATGTTTTATTTATTGATTTAATGTACTTTATATGCATTATTATTGAAAAATATTAGCGTTCTTCAGTTCTCTTACACATAAACTATAAGTGTGCCAAATTTTATGCTCTTGCGTCAGCGTAATTTTCGTAAAAAGGGGTCCAAAGTTTTTGCTTCACGTATTAATATATAGATGATTAATTGCCAAGAAAGTGGGAATCACATTCAAAGAACCTCGTTGATCGAGGTTAAAGTTTACGTGAGACGTAAACGGATCTTCCCCGGTTGGGTAGGCATTTGAATGACGAAAACAAATGTCTGTAGTTTTGGATCTGAATACTTATTACTAGTGTTTATTTCTAGTTTCTATTTCTATTCTATTATGTACTATTTTATGACATCATTCGATAATACCGGGTATTATCCGAGGAGAGTCAATTAAAATTTTCAAAATTAAATTACATGAAAAAGGTTATTATTCCATTTTGAGCATTTAGCAGATAAAAGCGATTGGAATTAACTGCTCCTCATGCTAATCTCTTATAAATAGAATAGCCAATGTATTGTTACTTTAATTACTGTATACACATTTGAAAATGAGGAAAAAGACAAGCGCGCTGAATGAGAGGCTACGTTCCGATCCGGTAGGAGATTTTGGTATTATATTGGGTTACTTAGAAAGAACCGGCCATATTTACTACGGTAAAGTCTTACATGGCGATGCATAATAAATGTTATTGCCAAACTGTAATACGAGTATTAACTTTTATAAACATTCTTTTCAAGCAGCCCATAAAAATGATTTACTTGTGACGCTATGTCGTACCTAATACTAGTCATGATGTCACCAGCCTGCAAATGCGACTGCGGTCGGTGGGAACCAGTTTCATGATTTGTTTATAACCATGCACCTTGAATTTTGCGTTGGTGAACATTATAAAATGTTTTATTTTTAACTACTTCTTAGATCGAAAGTATTATCGATTTTGAATCGTTTCTTAAACTTTGGCTGGTGCTTTGTCATTCTGTATAGATGCGTTACAAGTTATTTTGATTTAGTCTAGAAGAAATAAAAGATTTTTCAATTCTAGAATTAAGAGTCATTCAGAAGAGAGTTCATGCAGCGGAAGCTAGGCAGGTCTTTCGAATTCCAGAAAATTGAAAATCGTCACTCTCTGCCTTGTCCCCCGAGGGACTTGGCGTGAAGACGTTAATATACATTATTTCTCTAGAGATATGTTTATCACGATTTGAGATTTTTTTAATTAGACCAGTCTGTCTAATCATGTTGTCCGAAGAGATATTTAATCACAACATTTATGATTAGATAAAAGTGAACATCACATTTTAGGTAGGCAACGCACAATTGACATCTTCCTTCCATAGGCAAAAGTGATTTCTTAGCAACAATAAATTTGTCTGCTTTTTATTTATTTGTCTGTTTTTGAAAACCAACGTCTGGACTGTGACTGTGTCGGTTTAGCTCCCTACTATTTAAAATAAAATGAATGTACTCGTATAATGGCATTTCATGTAATAATAAGGTCAAAAGTTTTAAGTGAGATTTTTGAAGTTATACTTCTTTTGGCGCGTTACGAAAAAATGGTGAGGGTAAATTTTTACGATGCGCGCGCACACCGTCACGAAAAACTGATATGATGAAGTTAGCTATAGATAACATTTTAGTTTTTCAAAAAAAGGTACCTTGAATATTAAATAAACTTTATTTAACTAAATAATGCATTATAATAAAACTTTTAATGTATTAAATACCTTTTTTCTATAGTAAGTGTCATTTTGGCTACAAATGTAAAATAAGGCAACAGATAAAATTTTTAAAAAGATTTTTATCTTATTACGCCGAAGAAGTATAACTTCTAACACGTGTACATAAGTACACACACAATTTATTTTATTATATATCTTAAAATTAGATAGGATATTCCAAATTTTAGTGTTAAACCTAATTGCTACCAATATTAAATCTTCAAAAAAATAAAATTACTAAGTAGCCTTATCGTTTCTAACGCTGTCTTAAATTTGTAACTTTTGTAAAATTACCAACTGTACATAGATTTAGGACTATAGCTATAGTTTTTATATGATATTGGAAGGCAAACAAGCAGACGGATTTCCTGATGATAACACATTCACGCCTCTCCGAGTCACCAAAGGTGGTATGGTGCGACGCCAAACTGTGGCCGGGAAGTTAGGCCTCGGGCAAAAGTAAATTTTTCGGCTACCTTACCGAAACACGTTAACGGAAAGCACTGACGTTATGACGATAGAAACAGGCAGGGCGGTGGCACCAAATCGGACGAGTCGCTGCAAAACTCTACCACTTAGACATCACGGTGTTAATGACGGTAAGTCTATGCTCGCCTTTAGCAAGCAGCCTGGAAGAAAGGCAGATGGTTTATTCTGCAATGGAGCCCGGACCAACACAGGAAAATTTACGAGTGGAAAATTACCAAACCAAATTTCGATAGAAAAACTTCAGACCGCTTATCAATTTTAGATTGAAATGTAGATAAAAATAGAAAATAACTCCGTTAAAATAATTATTCCTAAAACGATAGCGATATCTGATAAGATATTTTACTCGTAAGTACCTAAATGACGGATCTGAGATTTTTTTGAGAAAAGACGCAGTTTCAGAATGCTCAAATCGTCGCCTCTGTAGTCTAGCGGTTCTGGTGTTGGACTTGACTTCATGAGGTCCCGGGTTCGATTCCCGGGTCGGAAAAAGAAAATGTGTTTTTTCCAATTTTCTAATAAAAAAAATGTTGCTCGGGATTGGATGTGTGCCCGGTTGGCGATAGGTTTGCCACCTATCACATTGTGGGACTTAGTATCTTCGGCTAATCGTGGGTGCCCTGGTTGTGCCTCTGCCTACCACTTCGGGGATATGGACGTGAAGATACTTAAATTCTATATTTTCATAACCCCGTGTTGGTCCGGGTTCTCTGTGTAGAATAGACCACCTGCTGACTGCTGTCTTTCCAAGCAGTTCGGAAGAGACGAGCAAAGGCAAAACGATTCTTTCATTTTTGAAGTGAAACTTCTTTAGAATCGTGATTCGATACTTATTGCATCCCATACTTCTTGTCCGATTTCAATGTGTCTAAGTGCGAATATTGTTACTTTATTTGCATAATAAAGTCTTGGCCGTAAGGATATTACGATTACAAATGGTATGCTGATATTCGATTTTCAATAATTCTCGGTCGCTTTGGAAGTCCGCCTATGCTGGTATTCATGCGGCACACTGTATATTGTCGCATGTATTTTGTGCATATTACGACTTTAGTACGCCCATTCGTACTGGTAACTAAGGGAGTCGCGTATATTGTCGCATATATCTCGTGCACTGTGGTTTCTTTTGTAGGTCCGTCTTTAACAGAAACCATGTGGCATTTTGCATACTCTCGTTGATATATCCCATAATTTCTCCCTTTCTTTGGACGTCCGTTTATAACAGTAATCTTGTGACGCACTAAACAGGCTGACCGGTTATAGGTGTTTACGGGGTAAAAGCATAAATCATTTGCAGTCGAATAATGTAAGGTGTAATCCAAAAACCAATACTTTTAGAGTTATTATTTTTTTTAATACTTTTCAAGAAATTCCCGATTTTGTTCGAAAAAAAACGATATTTTTTTAATCAGTTATTAAAACGAAATTAATAAAATAATGTAAGATCAATAATTATTTTATGTGATTTTACTTATAGTCATCGCTTAGAGAGTCAAATTTTTAATATATGTTTTTTTAAAGTCGTGATTATAAAAATAAGACTATTAATTTTAGTTTTAATTAATCGTATTTCAAAATTTTATAAATGAAAAATGCATACATATTTCATAAATAGGAGCCTGATTTAAACACCTATCCGACAAGGTATAATAAAGTACTTTAAGCGCTTAAAGTTTTTAATAAAAAACACTAAGTAATAAAGCAGCAAACATCAAACAAGTAAAGACCGGCCCTTTTATGACCCTTTTGTTGTTGTTGTAACACGTGCAAGTGTATTGTTATTGAGCTTATTGTTAAACATTCTGAGTAATATCTAACTGTAATATTAGTTAACAAAATTTAATATGACATTTAAAAATTAACTACTTTTGCGTGCAGACGTAGATATCGATGTCTTCTTTAGCATTTCTTTTCCATCCCGAATCGACTTGAATTTTTTTAAATGGCAAATTACAGTAATGAAGAATACGCGCTCGATTGCTAATGCGCACATACAATGTTGCTGTAGTATATTTCCTAAAAATTCTTATCCACGTGGAGCGGTACAAATAAATATTAAGTAGACGAAGGTAGCTTTAGTATCTTGATATTACCTTTTCAATAGTTACTAGGAGGAGCGACACGAAATGAAAAGAAATAAATGTAGGCTGTAGTAGTTAGACATTACTTTTTGTATTGGTACGAGGATGAGTGGCGCGAAATAAGAGTAAGTATGATGTTGGCAGCTGTAGAATCTTGAGTGACATTACTGTTTTAAGGTGTCCCTTTTTCAGTAACTATAAGAGCTTTAGTTAAAACTTGTGGGATGTCTATGGATAGGTAAAACAATACTGAAGTTTCTTATATACTGTTTTTGTAAACTGAATAGTCAATGCGAGAGACTCGTCCAAAGTGGCAAAATGTTTCCCTCTGGAACTACTAAAATAAGTGAATTATAAAAGATTCATCCGCATTTTTCATCCGAATTATTTTAATTCCCCATTCAGCCGTGCCGATATGCCCCACTCATCCGAAAACAAAATTAAAATTATATAATTACCCATTCATCCGAAAACATATGCCCTATTCATCCGGAATGAAACTGTCCATAAATATAACAAGAAAAAAGTACAGATAGCATAATAAAAAAACTATTAGATTGCTTTATATCAGGATAATAACAGAATCCCCTGTGGTTTAGCGCCACCGCAAAGGCAAGAGGTCCCGTGTTCGAATTTTGGGTCATGAAGTTCGATCTAAATGTGTTTTCTCAGTTTTTCTATTCCAACGTGCCCGGTGTGTTGATGGACTTGCCACCTGTCATAACACCATAGGACTAAAATACTTTGGCTAATCGTGGGTGTACTAATTGCCCTATAGGTGCATATATGCCCACCTTTTCAGGGATACGGGCGTGAGGGGATTTATTTATTTCTGAGAATAATATATTAACTTTTTACAATGTTTTTAGATTAAGATATGCCGCCATTCATTTAATATTGTTCGTTTTGGTCACTTAAATGTATAGTAAAGAATAAATGTATAGTATGACAAAGAGTTTTATGATGGGATAGATAACACCAATCTATTAGCTATTGATGGTTGCAGTTTGCGAAATGATCAAAGAACTAATATTTGTGGAAATATTGTTATCTAAATGTAATTGTTTACATTGAAACAAAAAGAGTTGGTGCCGACTAAGAACAAAATATTTTAACTTTGCCTTTTGTCGGCATAAAAAAGTGAAGCAAAGTCATTTTTAATTTTTTTAACTATATCGAAAAAATACTTAGTTAACTTTTCGCTCGCGATCAGGAAACATCTCTTTGTCACTTATAATTGTAATTTCTTTCTGAGTCTTTAACCCTTGCTCGAAAACGGATTAGTTGTTCTGCCTACGATTTGGATTAGTTTATTATGGATCCTACTTGTGAGCCTAGTTATATGAGTCGATCGACAAACTGTTTAAAGTTTAACAAAGAATTAATAAATGTTTTATACAAAATTAAAATATGTTTCTTTTATTTTTATTTGCCAACCCTCCAACAGTTTATATATTAATAATGATTTTTAAAACACGCGGACGAATAGAGCATACCATCTGCTCCTCGGATGAGGGGGGAAAATTTCGTAGCCATTTCAATATTTATTAAAGTTCATCCGGATGAATGGGTAATAAACCTTATAAAACTAAGAAAATGATGTGTCATTGACATTGCACGCCAGTGGCTTATCCCAGCGGACATGCGGCCTGCCGACGTCTTACTTGCGGCCCGTGAATGTCCGCCCATTTTAATTTCTTCTATGGGACACGGCCAATTATAAGTAGGTATATTCTAGGGCAAAATAGTACAAGAGTGGCCCACTTTTAGTTTATTTTGCTGCCCTGTGGCCCTTGCCTGCAAAAAGGTTGCCGACCGCTGGCTTAACTGATGTAAAATGATTGCTGCTGCCCATGAACAGGGACACCAGGGACAGTTAGGATTTTACGCCTTAAGGAATGAGTTAGTTTTGTTTGAAGATCTCCGAGTCGTAATTTTTCAAAAAAACTACAATCATGTAGTGCAAGGTAGGATATGTGTACGGAAACGCACAGTTTTAAATAAATGTGCCCATATAAGTGCCCTTTTCGAACGCATGTAAATGAGTCTGATGTCAAAAAGTAGGTAGGTATAATCCAAATATCTTCTTCGTGCAGTCCCAGTTATATATGCAGTATAAAACATTATGGGAACTCATGTCTCTGCGTAAAATAAAAAATAAAGTGTATTAGAAATAGACAGATCGCTGACAATCCAAGTTGTCCAATACTAGATGAGGAAACTGTAGAGTTCCTGTTACTAGCTCACAATACCTGAGCTGATACCTTTAAATCGAACACATTAAGTATGTCCACGAAATCAGGACTCAAACCAAGAAACGGACTGGGGACATACATTTATGAAACGAATAACACCGAACAAAACGTCAAAGTCAGCAAAGTCGAAGGTATTACTAAAACTTGAAAGAACCAAGAGAGTAAGACATTCATTATTAATAGCACACTTTATATCATCAATTACTTTCATCAAAGCACAGACTGTACTGTGTCTTGTACGAAATCCTCGCCTGATACTTAAGCAGATCATTTCTCCTCAAGTAAATGGACAGTTGTTTGTGGACAATATGTTCTAAAACCTAAGATAGGGCTATTAGAGAGGTTACTTTTGAAAGAGGAATGGCATGGGCAATCTTCTATTCGGAAGAAATGGAATTGCAGATGAAAGAAAAGTCAAAAATGTGAGTTAAAATAGGCAATAATTCTGGTAGTAATCAAGATATCTTACGTGAACAAATATTATCATTGTCAGTCCCAGAGTAGAAAATACTATTCACGTGTTTAGCTAGTTCAGATTCAGTGACTTCTTAAAATACAAATAGAGAAATCAAATAAATAGAAAAATAAGCTAAGCTAAAAAAGCTATTTCATAGGTATATTTACGGTGAGCATTTTGTCATGAGCGTGTGCAGAGATTTCGCAGGGATTCATACCGAACATAATTTATGTCATCAGGATGCTTAAAATAGCGAGATTTAGCTTTGTTTGGTTTACCATAAGACATTTAATTTTGTTTATGAGCCATAGAGCTGGTCTTTGCTTAATTTTGACTGCAATAAACTAAGCACGTGTATTGTACAAATTTAGTAATGAAAAAGTTGAATTGACCTTAAAGTCTAAAGAAGAAGAATTTAATGGTAATCACCAGTCCAACTCC
>NJDD01000098.1:107146-121471 GCA_002245505.1 Calephelis nemesis | reverse complement strand
AAGATTTAAGCATTCAATAGGAGATAGGGACAGAGGAAGCGACTTTGTTTTATACAATGTGGTGATATACCTATACATGCAAATGCATATATAATAATTTGTTTATTCAAAAATCTTAGGTTTAGGTTGGAAACGCACTAGAACATCTTATATATCTATCGATGGTCGGTTACTTGTTTAGTTCCAATATATGTAATTAGAGAGTTCCAATATATGTAGTTTACGGTAGACAGGGCTAAATTCAATTATAGTTATTAAATGTTTATAAATAAATAATTAATCTAGTTATAAATATAAATAATTGGCTTAGAAGTTAAAGCATATGTACCTTAAATAATATTTTTTATAAATGTTAAAATATTTGCACACCAAAATATGGTAGAATATGTTGATATACTTAAATATTTTTGTAACATCACATTTACACACATATTTCCGCAAATAAATAATTTTCTTTCTTTCTTTCTTTCTAGAATCGACCATTACAATCGACAACACAACCGAGATGCAATTATTTTAAATTATTCAGATAGAGTCTTCGGTCTGTAAAAGAATAGAAACCGGTTGCTGGACTAAAATTGTACTAAAACAAGACCCAACAAATTCCACGAAGGGGCCCGGGCTTCAACTTGGATCTGTAGGGTTACACTGAAAGCTCGATTCACGCAATATTGGAATTGGAATCGAATGTATCATTTTAGGTACTCTTGAACACAATAGTGGCGAACTATTTACATTCAATTAATAGTAAACGTTAAATTGTTTTAACGCATTCGTTGAATTTATTTGTTTACTAGCTTCCGCCCGCGACTCCGTCCGCGCGGATGTCGGTCTTCCCGTGACAAAACTGAAAAATTAAGTTTTTTTTTCTACCTATTTTTCCAATATAAAAAGTATCCCATTTTATGCCCAGGATAATAAGGTATAATTATAATAAGTTTCATCGAAATCGAACCGTTACTTTTAACGTGATGCCTGAACATACAGACAGACAAAAAAATTTTTAACCACATAGGTAGGTATTTGGGTTTGGTATCGATCCAATAACACTCTCTGCTATTTATTTTTTCAATATTTTCAATGTACAGAATTGACCATTCTACAGATTTATTATATACATACATACATACATATCTTCACGCCAAGTCCCTAACGGGGTAGGCAGAGAGCATCGAGTGCCAGACCTCATTTATTACCTATATGTATAGATAAATGTTAATAAGCCGTTAGTACTGCGTTCAAAAGTACCTAAAATGACATATACGATTCCAATCCAGTTTGCATGATATCGAGATTCAAGAGTAACCCTACTGATGCTAACGAACTCTATATTTGTGCCTCGGGCGAACCAACCGCTAATTAATGACGGTTTTATGTCAAATTTAAAATACCGAGACCCAACTTAAAGACGGTTATAAACACGCCTTCCAATGAAGGTAACCTTGGACTTTGGAGGATACTTTGTTTCCATCTTCCAATTATTATTAAACTTTGATTAAATTCAACGGTCTAAACCAGCCTTTCCCAAAGTGGGCGATAATGTCCACTTGTGGGCACTGTTTTTGCGAAAAAAATGAGCATGCAGTTGCTACAAAGTTGCTGATTTTGAAACCGGGCGTTACATGAAACAAGTTTGGGAACCTCTGGTCTAAAAGGATGTACACCAAAGTTTACAGCCAGTGTTTGAAACCTCTTATGTTTAAAAACAACTTTTTTACCTGCAATAGCTGGATTTATACATGACAAAATAATATATGACTGCACATATTTTCAAAGTACTATAAACGGGTCACGTGTTTATTACTTACTGTAAAACTACTTTTATATTCATGATGTCATAAATGCCTACTATTGTGGAGTAGCTGATAAGTGTATGCTTAAGGTTTGGCTGTAATACATAATTACTACGTTTGCTGATATGACACAAAATCATCAGATGACAAGTAAAGCCTAGCTTCTCAATCTAAACCAGAGAATCTCAAACTGTTTTGTTTCATAGACCACTATCGAAATTTTGCTGGATTCGGTGCTGGATTAACCATAGCTAGGAGGGTTGCATTTTACAGCGATGCCCTACCTCACTACCTTCTCCTGTGGACTCCTAGGGACCCACCTAGAACACTTTAGGAATAACTACTCTAAACGCTATAACTACCATTGTCAAAATATGCGGCTAACCGCTATGAGAATTATTCCATAATAGCATAATAAAAAACTAATGACAGACGTAAGATGAAAAAGCAAATTTCTTTCCATACAAACTTTCATCCCTAATTTATGCCATGGAGTTTATGCCAAGTTTCATAACTTTTTCGTTGTTTTTGTACTAATGTTAACTTACACATTAAAATTCAGCGTTCTAGGACTACAGGAAGATCCCAGTGAGTTTTGATGATCATCACGGGATTAGTGATAATATTGGGTGTTTTTAGAGATCACTAACATGTAAGAGCTGCATAGTGAAAACTTTACATTTAATAAGTTTGATACAGACATTATCTTGAAAATTATGTTCATCTTATCTAATCCAAATACAAGTTTCTGAGCTTAAAAACCGACAAAACGCTTCGAGAAAAGTGGTTAGGTAGTGTCCTCGTTCTTCGCTTTGCTCATCTTGGTGGGGGCACTCTCATGCCCCCAGATTAGACCACCCTCTCTTATCAATCCAAATCTTAATTGCTGTCAAAGGCTGACCTTGTCCTTTTTAACTATGACTCACGCTACGGCCTACGATGTTATTTTTATCTTCAAGCTTAGATAATGTCTGAACAAAAATAACTCGAGTACCTGTACTCGTACTAGGTTTGGGGATTTTTTCGTGTTACGTATTGCGTATTTTTATGCGTAATTAATTAATTTAATGCGTAAATTGTTTCGTGAAAAAGCGAATATTTTTTATTTGATATTTTTTGTTTGTTTTGTTCAATTCAAACAAAACAAAATTGTTTTGATTGAAAAATACCACTAATGGTAGAGTGCCATGCTACAGCCAGTAGAATTGAACAATTGACCCAACACGTCAGTCACAAGAGAGCGACGCACTCGCAACATCTAAAACGCCCGTAGCTCACGGTTATCTCTTACCTATCCCATCCAGTAACCAGAACGCAGCACCAAGTCGAGGTACGGTCTCCCGGGAGACAGCCCTTGTTGCTGGCGTTGTAGGGAACAGTCCAATCCATCTAAATAATGATGTCTCGGGCTGAGCAATCTGCTCGGCCCACAAAGCCCGGTAAAGTTGTAAAAACCGCGAGGTTGACAACACATTAGTCATTCAAAAAAAAATTACCTATCAATATCTTATTGCATAAAAAATAGAGATGATCTCATATCAATTTTATCAACATCCCCTAAATAGTTTCGAAATATACTTAATCCCAGCAACTAAGATTAACCTTAACCACCTTTACCCATACCTACCTTTACCCACCTCAAGTTACGAAGGTTAACAAATATAAGTTTCATACACGTACAGGATCTCGTCTCAATTTATGCGTTGAGAGTATAAAAATCTAAGTTTCAGAACTTTTTTGTTGTTGGTGTTCTAATATTAGCAAATAAACCATATTTCATATTTCCAGGACATCAGAAAGTACCATTTAAATTTATGTCAGGTTCACCAGTGAATCAGAGACAAAATCGGGAGTTTCCAGTTCAAAATAACATCTAAAGTATAAGAGCTATATACTTGATACTTTATACATTTGATTAGTTTTCTACAGACATCATATACTCAAAGCTATGTTTATCTAATCTAATCTAAATATACGTTATGAGAGTTCAGTAGAACGACGAAACGCTTCGAGAGAAATCTGTTGACGATGTTTAAAGGTCCGATTATCTTTTTCCATCAGAAGAGCCATGTCCTTGTTCGCTAGCTTAAGCCATAAAAATAAGAAAATGTAGTTAGCTAGTGACCTCGCGCTTTGCTCAGCTCGTCTTGGCGGGGGCACTCCCATGCTTTCAGCCAGTGCATATTTTTTTATCTATGTAAACGTCATTGAAATTAAAACTGAAAATATATGACCACACAAAAAGATTACAAATCGGATAGTGGTAAAATTAGTATGGGTCTCCTTCAGTGTCTTTACTTTTATGGGGCCATTCATAAATTACGTCACACGCTAATGGGGGAGAGGGTATCATCTGAATGTGACATTATGTAACAAGGGGTAGGGGGTATCAAAGCCTCGTGACGTCACATTATAATATACTAGGACACGAAATTTATATGTGAACTAACTAATTTCAATTATTTCAACGTTGGTCATTAGTTTAATACCAACAATCATCATAATGGAAACAACATTCAACATGCAAAACATTCTATTACTTTCTCAATTTTAATGCAAAGGTGGAAATACCTATGTACTTTATGTAAACAGGTTGGAATTCAGTGTTTAACAAAATACCAGCCATCATTCTACAAAAACTGCAGGTATTTAGTACGTGTGTGACGTCACATTAGGGGGGACGGGGTTCTAAAAATGTGACAACCTGTGACAAGGAGGGGGGGAGGGGTCGTAAAGTTCTAAAATTTGCGTGACGTAATTTATGGATGGCCCCTAACTCCAAAATAAACCATCAAAATCGGTTTGTTATTGGTCGTCTAAAAATAATAGTCGAGTTAATAACCTCACCGTTTTGAAGTCGGTTGATAACGTCACTCTTTTTATCGATCTTTTTATTCTACGCCATCTAATCGACAACATCCTATTGGACCTATTGGTCTCCATGACACATATTATTCATTCGGGGCTCATCTACCGTCTAACATAACGCAAACATAGAATTTCCTAACATTGGCATTTATCGATCCGTGTAATTTATGATACAAAAATGAATTGCTAAATGTGTTGGTAAGCGCATAACTTCTAAGCGACTGAACCGATTTCGATAATTATTTTTTTATGTGTTAGTTATTGTCAGGGAAGGTTCTTATGAAGTGAACAGCCGGAAAAATTGCAGGGAAAATGGGAAAAACAAAACTTTATTATTATTATTTTTATTTATTATTCTCATACAAACGAAATGGGTGAAACGAAGTTTGCCGGGACAACTAGTTTATTCATAAATATTTATTTGTTTAATATAATACTCGTTATTGAGATCACATTTTTTAATACATTTGTGAGGCAGTTAAATATCGCTCAAATACCAGTTTTTCGGTTCATTATGAAAGACCATTGCTTAAAAATACACATACAAAATTGTGGTAAAGCTGCGTCTGTACCATTCCTTAAAAATTATTGAGTGTTGACCTTGTCCTTTGTTAGAGATCAAAGGGCAAAAAAATGATGGATTATCTGATTTTTCTTAACAAACACATGTTGCCTATTGACGTGATTGTGTGGTACCTAAGGTGCGTTGCGAACTTAGAGCCACAGAGTACAGCAATAATTCTTTAACTAGTGCTTTCAAGAGTCTTGCAGGAGTAAGTTTACCGGCTACACTACCGTCCAGATCGAAACACTACACAAGCGAGTACTCAGACTAACGTTCCTGCAGGAATATATAAAGCAGTGGTCATAAATTGGGCAGGTTTTAGCAAAACTCTACCACCTAGTAGTGTATGAATGTTGGTTCGTATGTGACTATATCTTGAAACTAACCAAAAATCTAAGCCTGTCTAGCAGTCCAGGTACTAGACTTGACTTCCTGAGTTCCCGAGTCCGATTCCTGGGTCGGGCAACAATAAGAAAATATGTTTTTTCCAATTTTCTAATAAAAAAACGTTGCTCAAGATTTGATATGTGCCCGGTTGGCGATAGGCTTGCCACCTATCACATTGTGGGACTTAGTATCTTCGGCTAGTCGTGGGTGCCCTGGTTGTGCCTGTGCTAACTTATTCGGAGATATGGACGTGAAGATACCATATATATTGGTAAATCTCAGGGTTGTTTAAAGTTTAAAAGGGCGCCCTGGTTGTGCCCCTGCCGACGTCTTCGAGGATATGGGCGTGAAGATACTATACTACTATGGTTGTGCCTCTGCCTAAATCTTCGAGGATATGGGCGTGAAGATACTACTACTACTTTAAATATAATGTTAAAAATGAGTGAGTGATGTTGTGGGCGAAAGCTAGTTAATAAAACTTGTTCAACGTGAATAAAAAATGACAAAAACGGTCAGGGGATTACCTTACTTCAACATTATGTGTTATTTGTCTTACATAATGAGTAACGGCTAGTTTAGTTTAGTACTCTAAAGCTAGTAGTTTTTTAATTAGGTTTACTACATACGTAAGTACCATTACCTATTCTGTGGTAATCCATACATTATAAATGCGAAAGTCTATCTGTCTGGGACCCGCTAGTCCAATTTTGATGATATTATAAATAATTATAGCTAATGAATCGCGTTTAAACATAGGTTACATTTTCGAAAATCAACGCCCAAGGGGTTATAACGGGTTATAAGTTTCTCTTACAATTGCTTCTGTGGTCTAGTGGTCTGGCGTCGGAATCGACTTCTCAAAGTCCCGGGTTTGGTTCCCAGGATCGGGCAATAAAGAAAATGTTTACATTCAATTTCCTCATACAAATAACGTTGCCTGAGATTGGATATGTGCCCGTTTGCTTGCCTTTCACATTGTGGGACTTGTTGTCTTCGAATAGTCTATTGTACCCTGGTTTCGTCTCTGCCTAATTCTTCGGGGATAAGGGCGTGAAGATACTTTTTTAAAAAAAACAGTTTAACTCCAAAGAAGTCGCGGGAATTATAAAACAATTTTTATATCCATAAAAATATATACAATTGGAGTCGCGTTTCGCCGGTTTACGCTAAATGATTTAAAGCGCTATGTTTTTAAGACTGTTCATCATAAACTGGATCTGAACTAACGACCTTCAAAACACTATACGCAGTTTATACTCCGTCGGCTGCGACATATCAATTTTAAGGAGAATTTTTCGCTTTATTAATAGCACACAAACACACGTGATGGAACGGGCCCACTCTTACACCAACACCCACACCCACAAACAAGTGCTATATTTTATAAAGTAGTAGGTATGTTTACTAGGTGGAAGAGTTTCGCAGCGACCTAACACAGCGGCCTTACCTATTCCTGCCGCCATAACGTTAGTGCTTGCCAATGTAGTGTTCCAGTTCGGGTAAACGGTCAACTTAATTTTGCTCGAAGCCTAATATACCGGCCTCAGGTTGGCACCGCATCATTGCCAACTTTGGTGTCTCCAGGTGGCGTGAATTTCTTACCATCAGGAAATCCGTCTGTTCTTTGCCTTCCAATATCATAAAAACAATATTTGGTCTACAAGCCTGGCCTGACTACAGCAACTACAACATCTATGGTGTCTAAAGGCTTCGTTTGTTTTATATCAGCAGGAGAGCAATCTCCTCTCTCCTCTATTGTATATCCAATGATAGAAATCTAAAAATACTGTATCAGATAGGTAATCCATAAACAAATTACAACCAAGTGATGGAATCGTTACATCCCAAAAAAATATCAAGTGGTATCTACGATAGTTAATAAAATATTTCATATTATTCTGTTATCATTTCTTGGAAACAGTTGTTATTCACAATAACTTTATCTTCACGCTAAGAGTACCGTGATATGTTTATCTGCACCGGAGACGTACTTTCAAAATATCTGCAATAAATATCTCTACATAACATGATAATATATATCTCCCTACAGTAAGACTCTAAATATAATATATCTCCGTACAATAAACGTCTCTTCATAATAATTGTAATAACTAAAACATGACTGAACCAACAGAACGTGCCCTTTTTGACGTAAAACACCAACATTTTCTTTCGATCCCACTCTTTCTCGGATCTCACTGTTACGAATGCGGTTACAACATAGGTTATACATTGATAGGTCAGCGAACAAGGACAGACTAGATACAACAGATATTACAGATGCGTCGCGATCCTGTGGCCGGAGTGTTAGGCCTACTGTGAACATCTACCGGCTACCCTGCCCTCCAGACTGGAACACGAGAGAGTAAATATGATATGTCTCCGTACAATAAACGTATCTTCATAATAATTGTGACAACTAAAACGTCTCTACGTCACTACATAGTATAAAACAAAGTCGCGTTCTCCGTCCCTATGTACCTTTGTATGCTTAAATCTTTAAAACTACGCAACGGATTTAATGCGGTTTTTATAAAGTATTTAAAGAGGAAGGCTTTTATTTATATTTTATACCCGTGCGAAGCCGGGCCGGGCCGCTAGTATTATGCTAAAATAAATAGTTTCCTAGAATAAACATCAGTTGTTATTGCTCCTTGCAATAAACGTCTCTACTCTCTTCATAATATGACAATATATCTTAAAAAAAAATATCCTCACGCCCACATCCCCGAAGTGATAGGCAGAGGCACAACCAGGGCACCCACGACTAGCCGAAGACACTAAGTCCCATAATGTGATAGGTGGCCTATCGCCAACCGGGCACATTTCCAATCCCGACAAACATTTTTTTATTAGAAAATTGGAAAAATCCAATTATCTTTTTGTTGACCAACCCGGGATTCGAACTCGAGACCTCATGCAGTCAAGTCCAACACCGAGACCGCTAGACCACAGAGGCGATACAGTATATCTTTCTACAATAAACGTCTCTACATAATGATAATTTACCTCTCNNNNATATATCTCCCTACAATAAACATCTCTTATTATAGTGATTATATCTCTTTACAATAAACATCTGCACATAAAAAAATACATACCCTTCACAAAAACGTTTTTACATATAATAACCAAGTCTTAATGGAAAGGATAGACAATTTCTAAAGAAGCGAGCATTGGTTTTGAGTCACTAACACCGTAACCATGAATAGACGTTTTATTTACATAAAAAAATTACCACTAATTCTAATTTAAGTTCGATTTTTTATGTGATAACGCAGGAAACAAACACGACTCTTTTGAATCTTGGTGGAAAGAGACAATTGCGGCCTATAGAAACCATAAGTATTATTAATCAACACGGAGTAAAGTACTCCAAGGTTCAACCTAGTATTATAGTCTTTATTGCAATGTAATACAGACTATAATATCAACTTAATTTTAATCCTACGTTAGTTCGTGTTTATTATAAGACGACATAGGTTTCATAGGTACCCTAAGGTCAGGCCTAATGTACAACTCTACCAGCTAGCTCCGGACCGGAACATGACAGTGCCAAACATCACATCTTTGTATTGCCTATACTTAAACAACAAAAATTTGTGGAATCACGGTACTTAATTTTGATTAATGTTTTGTAATTAATAAAAAATATATATTTATCCAAGCGGCTGGTGACAATAAGTCGTGGCACTCTTTAGGGAGGCTTATGTCCAGCAGTGAACGCATTCTGGCTGATGATTATATACATACAAACATATTTTCAAGCAAAGTTCCGAAACAACCTCATTCCAACCACAATTAACCTTATTTACCTTTTTATACACGAATTTCCTGATGGTAAAAGACAGCCGTGGCCTATAGACACCACAGATATTACAGGTGCATTGCTGTCCTGTGGTCGGGATGTTAGGCCTATTGCCGGGTAGCTGGTAGACTTGCACTACTGGCTACCCTACCCTCTGGACTCCAACACGACAGTCATTATGGCGGCAGGAATAAATGTGGCAGCCTACCCGGGCAAGTTACTACACAGAACTCTACCTGTGTTCGCCTTTTACCAGCTGAATGGCAAAGACAGAGGGTACGTTCTATTCAGCGGTTCCGGGCAAACATGGTGAAACGAGTGAAACTGGTAGCTTTTAGTTATATCTACCTAATAACACAAAATTTTCATCCATGTTGACGATATCATTGATAATCTATCTTTCCAAAAATGGACTTGCAAAATTGGTTCGTTATTTTATAAAATTTACATTGGTATCTACTATTTTTTTGACCGCCTCGTTGGCAGAGTGGCTAGCGTACACGCCTAACTACACCAACCCACTGCGAGGCTCGGGTTCGATTTCCGACCGGGGCTGTCATATGTGTGATGAGCATTTCCGGGTCTGGGTGTTTATTAAATTTATGCAGGTATTTATTTAAACATTTCTATATTATTTATTTGGTCCGGGCTCCTTTGCAGAATAGACCATCTGCCTCTCTTGCCAGGCAGCTCGTAAAAGGCGAGCATATGCTTATCGTCGCTAACACCGTGACATCTGACTAGGTGGTAGTGTTTCGCAGCGACTCGCTCGGATTGGTACCACCGCCTTACCTATTCCTGCCGCCATAACGTCATGACGTGTTCCGGTTCGGAGGGTAAGGTAGCCGGTAAACTTACTTTTGCTCGAGGCCTAACATCCTCACCTCAGGTTGGTAACTCATCATTAACATCTTTGGTGTCTCTAGGCGGCGTGAATTTCTTACCATCAGGAAATCCGCCTGCTTGTTTGCCTTCCTATAACATAAAAAAAAACTAACACCCATAACACAAGCATATAATTTGCTTACTTTGGCGTTAGATTTAATTTGTGTAACTTCTTCTGAGATGTTTATATATTTAAATATTTCTATGCAGGAGTATTTTTGTCTAACACCCGTATCTCA
Organism: Calephelis nemesis; assembly: GCA_002245505.1. Taxonomy (NCBI): domain Eukaryota; kingdom Metazoa; phylum Arthropoda; class Insecta; order Lepidoptera; family Riodinidae; genus Calephelis; species Calephelis nemesis. Next base: position 110,923 of record NJDD01000098.1, on the reverse strand, counting down.
AGTGTATACATAACTAATTTGCTTACTTTGGAGTTAGATCAATTTTTGTAATTTGTCTAGAGATGTCTGTTTATTATCCAAATAATTAACAAGTTCAAACATGCACAAAAAAATTAAAAAGATACACTCGAATTGATAACCTCGTCTTTGTAGAGTCGGTTAAAAATAACCCAGTTTGTCGAGTGTTCTAGAGTTTTGCAGTTTTGTTTTGTAAGCAACTGATTCAGCGGTTCATTTTTATTAAATAAGCATAAAACATGAATTTTCGTAAAACATAACTCTAAAATTAGGTACGAAGCAGCAAGGCAATTTATAGGTACCAGCTGTGTCGATTGTGAACTTCGACGTAACTAGTGACGTCAATGTATCGATAAAAATGTACCTACCTATAAATCATTACACAAATTAATTCAGTATGATAGTAAGATAAAACTAGGTTTACGTCAATAGCGTGAGCAATATTTTTGACGTAGGGATGTGATGATCCTATCGCCTGTTTGTGTAATAATCAAATCATTTACATTATTGGATTACATCACCTGTACGACTAATCAGACGATATGATACTCGTGGAATACGATACGTCCGTACTCTTCACTGTCATAGAGTAGCCGGTAACTATGCATTTAAAATAGCAATCTCAGATACCAGGCAAAGCACAGTTAACATCTTTGGTGTCGAAATTTGCCCCAATTAAAGTTCTTATCAAATCGTCAGTCTGAGTTTTTGTTTGCTTAGAACTTTTTTTATTGATCTAAAACTTTTAGAAAATAAAGTAAACGAACTGTATTCTCTAATCAACTATTAGTTATTACCAAATGCAATAGTAAATAATTAAATTTACCTAGATACATACAAGGAAATAATTTATATAATTAAAGGATAAATGAAGTTTGTAGTTTCAAGAACAATATTTATTCAACGAGTTAGTAAATTCATAATTTGATTGGGTAAAACACGAACACAAAAACATTCCAACAAAAAAATGCTTAAAGATCAAATACTATTACATGAAATGTGTAAAACAAATAATTTACACAGTATATTATATGTTTACGTAATAAATATAAATTTTAATATTTGGGCACAATTACCTACAAACTCTACACGTAAATCTCGTAAGGCCGACAAAAAGTAAAAAAAAAGAAAATATCAGATCATCTTTTTTTATTTTTTAAATACAACTTCAGGCAAAGCAATCACTATCGATACCGCAATGTCCAAAATCCGAGTTCACTGCACTGAATTAACTGAAAATTAACCAGCGATATATCGCTACACATTTTAAACCTTTTATTTATTCCTAAACCAGTTCAACGCATCACAAAAGAGAAGATTGATTCAATCACGTCATCCAAGTCTCGGCTAAATGGAGACAATTGGGCTTCGTAGGACGTCGCATTCTTTTCTTTCCCGTCCACAATTATGTGGCAATCCGGTCCAACAACCGACACTTTGTCTCCTTTCCAACGTTTGTTAATAGATACAACACCTCCACTGCCGACTAAGTTCACTACTCCATAGTTGTGCTCCACATCGACTTTACAATCGTTGCCGATCACTTCGATTTCGCCTTGATTGATAGACACTTTAATTATACAGTTATTTCCAATAACTTTCAAACGTGATGGATTCGCTTCCATGGTCACTTTCTTTTTGTTACCGAGGACTGAGTATTTCTTCATTTTGATATTTGAATTTAAATTTTATTAATGGCACGTCTAGCTCTTATGGGCTGTTCAGTGAGAATGATTTGAATTTCGAATGCGATCCGCTTATAAGCTCGCGTGCTCGCGCTACCGGCCGTCCGATAAGGGAGTCCCCGTTATGCGTCACTCATTCATGAACTTGATCCGTCGTGATTTAAGCATTTCAGCTAAAACTGTTCATTATTTATTTGTTATTCCCCTGAGCTTGAGAATTCGGTTATTTACTTAATTTCGGTTTAATGGCCTTAGAAAATTTAATTACTTATCTTGATCTACATTTAATACCCCAGCCTCGATCTCTATATCGCGTTTAGCGGTTCAGGGGTTAGACTTGACTGCATGAGGTCCCGGGTTCGAATCCCGGGTCGGGCAACATAAAGAAAATTTCGTTTTTTCTAATTTTTTAATAAAAAAATGTTGCTCGGGATTGGATGTGTGCCCGGTTGGCGATAGGCTTGCCACCTATCACATTGTGGGACTTATGCCCGATTTCACCAAGAGCCCCTATACTTTAGGGGAACTTTTAACGTTACTTATGGGACTGTTTCCATATAAAATAGTCCCCTAAAACACGTTAAAAGGTCCCCTAAATATAGGGGCTCTTGGTGAAATCGGGCATTAGTGTCTTCGGCTGGTCGTGGGTGTCCTGGTTATGCCTCTGCCTAGCCTTTCGGGAATATGGGCGTGAAGATACTTTTTTTTTATTATATATAGGTATGAGACTTTTAACAAAGTAATCTTATGTTTTATTTTAGATCTTTTGCAGTACGTGGAACAAATAGCGACAAGATACTATGATTTCTTCTTTTTTTGGTTTAATTAATGTAGTTATTTTTTTTTATTTTTCTAGTGGCTATAAAAATGTGATGTTATTGTTTTTTTTTTAATTTATATAGTATATAAAATAGTGACAGCAATCACTGCAATTCTAATTCCAAATTTGTGGAGATTCCTCATAATGATCTCCATGTCAATGCTCTCCGAAATTGTGCACTTTAAAGGTCATACCACGGTCAGACTGACCACTGACCGCATACAAAAAACGCCAGCATCTGCCTTACTTCTTCTCGGAGAATATATTCCATTTATATTACGCCACTGCTTTGAAAGAAGAGATTATGTTTTTCGAATGTAAGTACATAGGTAATGATGAATGTAGATTACTGTGTTCTGTGCTGCAGCCTATACGACTTGAAGGACTAATAAGTCATCATGATAGTGCAAGTGATACCTTCTAGGTACTTAAAAAAACTAATTAGTAAATTTTGAAGTTGATGTTGTGAAGTTTAATTTTTTTCTACCAAACCCGATCGATGGATTATTAAAATGAATAATTTTCTTTTTTCTAATGATTATGCTATTTACCTATTAGTATATGGGGGCATTGGTGACCTGTAACACAGGTTTATACCTAAAACTGGCACCAATTTCTTATAAACAGGTTTAAAAAAATTAAAAAATAGCTAAACAACGTTTGACGGGGGCTAATAGTATAATACAATAATAATAAAAACTTATAGTTGATGGATGCATTTATCCAGCTCAAGCACGTATGCTGCCTCTGGACCTGGACCCAGCGCTGTCCTTCTGCACCCACCTGATCTACGGATATGCTGGAATCCAACCCGAATCGTACAAAATGGTGCCTCTGAACGAGAACTTGGATGTGGACCGCTCACTCGCTAACTATAGAGCCATCACCAACTTCAAGACCAAATACCCTGGCCTGAAGGTTCTCTTGTCTGTCGGTGGGGATGCTGATATTGAGGATCAACAGAAGCACAACATTCTTGTTTACCTATGTTTAAAGTTTGTCTATTGTAAGAGAGAAATATATTTATTCTTCTTATTATTTTTGCAGTTGGGTGTATAATTTTGTTTTTAAATTATTGATTATTTGATATATGATGTCACAGAAAATATATAAATAGTGGAATGTTAAATTGAGGTCACCGAGGGCCAAGAGAAATAACTTTAAACTTGTTTTAATTAACATAACTGTTTCTTTACAGTGATATAAAATCAGTAAAAGCCACTTCACCTCTCTTAAGTGATGTGTCACAAAGTT
>NJDD01000098.1:64427-97455 GCA_002245505.1 Calephelis nemesis | reverse complement strand
GGTCTTTAGTATATGTATATCTATATAATATATATCAACGAATTATTCATAATAATATTTTAATAATAAATAGTAATATATTTGAAATAATAATGAACAATTCGTTGACGTCATCAACGTGGTTGTGGTTAACCACGGAACCCTAAAATGTTAAAATATTAAAATTCTACGAATTTTCTGAAAGAGCTTTCTAGCATTGATAACAGATGGCACTGTCTTACTTGTAATTCGCGATATATTACAATGCAACTAAAATGTATTCATCTGAGTCTCTACATCTTTCATCATTTTATCTAAAACTAGTTAAACAATTTTTGAAAGCAGTTAATGCTGCTGTCTAAACTTTAGAGATGGGCGTTTCCGTTGCATTTCATCATCGATTTCGATGATTGACGATTCGGAAATCGGGTTCGAGTGTTCGACTCAGTTAAACTCAGTTTCGATGTAAAAACTAAAATGTAAATTGACGAGTGACGACCGATACAGGCATGAGACAATAGGCATCGTTATTTCTGGCATCGATTTTACTAAACGATTTACTTTTGAGCCGGCTGAAGCCTGAATCTGCATTAAAATTTAAAATAGTCTGTAACGGTACCATAATCTCCAACTTTACGACTTATACTCTTTTATAATTTATATAGATACGTAGTACGTACATATAGTTGACTGTATGTGTATGACTAATTGCTATGTCGGGCAGTTTGCGACTGAAAAATATTCGAGTACTAGGCCAATTTACATATAGGTAGGATAAAAACAGCATAATAACGTTTGCTTTTTATAACTGAGGGCAGTAACTATTTTATAATTGAGGGCAGTAACTAAGAGTTGCAGAAACTTCTTTAAGGGTTCTATGCTGACACCAAAGATATTGGAGTGATATATAAATATAGTCCAAATAAGGTCAGATGAGAGTCGAGAGGCTTCTGTGTGAGATCTAATAAGGATACTGGCATCAAAATAAATGTGAAGTCCCTTTCAAAATAGTTATTTTCCTGTAAAACCAGAATTCCACGAAGACCCAGACTGTTTATCAGAAAGATTGATGAACATGAACTAAAAGTTTGACAAGTGAACGAAGTTCCCCGGGTCGGCAGAACAAAGTGTGTATCTTCAAGCACATATCTCCGAAGAGGTAGGCAGAGGCACAACCAGGGCACCGACCGTTGTTCGGGGTTAGATATGTGCCCGGTTAGCGATGGCAAGCCTATCGCTAACCGGGCACATATCTAACCCCGAACAACGTTACGTATGTTAGAATATTGAAAATACACAATTTTTTAATCTTTATGTTACCCGATCTGGGGATCGAACGTAGGACCTCAAGAAGTCAAGTCCGACGCCAAACCGCTAGACCACAAAGACATAATATGTGAGTGTGTAAGTTTAAACTATAACTCCTCATAATGAATCAAAGTAATATCTAAGCGGTATTTAATAACCTTATGAATGGAACAAAGCACCCGTTTCTGAGCAGTTAAGTATCTTAAAGACGATTACCTGCTATAGGAAAAAAATAATATCTCGACAAATTACCTGCAGGAATTGATCAAAAAAAATATCTTCCCGCCCATATTTCCGAAGAGGTAGACAGAGGCACAACCAGGGCACCCACGACTAGCCGAAGACACAAGTCCCACAGTGTGATAGGTGGCAAGTCTCTCTCTGCATATGAGCTTGAAGATACATTTTTTATTACGTCTACAGGAGCAGAATCATCGGATATGACTGTATTAAAATTATAAATTACTAGTGGTCATCCGTTGGTCGAAATTCGACAATAATAAATTTAAATATCTTGTTGATAAGAACGCCATCTTCATTTATCAAGACCAACTACTTTGTTTTGAAATTTTATTAGTGCGCCAACCTGTGATCTTTTATCGGTATCATCAATATATGTGTTTGTGTGTGTCAAATGCATGGTAGTGTGGGTAATATTTTATTTATGGATTTAATGTACTTTATAAGCATTATTATTGAAAAATATTAGCGTTCTGCACTTCTCCTACATATAAACTATAAGTGTGCCAAATTTTATGCTCTTGCGTCCGAACAATTTTCGTAAAAAAGGGTCCAAAGTTTAGGCATCATGTATAAATAGGTAGGTATATAGATTACAATTAGAAGATAATTACTCAAACTGCTTTCATAAGTTCCGTTTTCCGTCTGTTATCAAGACATCCGTTATGAAACGTGACATTATGAAAATTCTATCCTAGGTATGATGTGTCGTTGAATCATATTATAAACTAAAATCAGATGAGAGTCGCGGTGACTCACCATGTAGGCTCTTATGAAATTGATGTAATTTTGCCATAAGAAAGCTGTGAGTCATACGAGTATGCAGACTGCGTCCAGACTTGGCTGTACCAAAGATAAAGGTTGCAGATGCGCCATTACAAAAAACTTCGGTACCTACGTCTGGCTTTTGTAGCATCGACATATGACTTGTCGCCCACTATCTGATATATTAATTTTGATTACTGGATCTTTAAGTGCAGTCAGTCAAACTAGGTGGTATGTCAGTGCTTGCCGTTGCTGTTTTCCGATTTGGAAGATTGGGTACTCGCTATCTAAATATAATCAACTACAAGTAAACACCGTTCGTCACATTTTCTCGTTTTGAGAGCATTATCTTTTAAAGGGACTGTAAACTATACTATGTACTATGAGACCTAGTAAAAAAGCTGTTTGATGGTGGAGGCGACCACTTGCTATAAGGTGAACCACCTGCTCGTTGTCACCTATTCCATTAAAAAAATGACGGGTTGCACTCTGCGAGAGCCGGCAGAAGTGAAAACTTGAATATTAACGTTGTGCATTTTTTTATACACGTTGTTTGGAGTAAACACTTGTACTTATCCACTGTATACTTTATTTAACACTTTCTGCTACTTTCTAGCCAACCGGTTTCACTGTTAACAGCATCATCAGGGCTTTGAAACTAAAGATAAAAAGGACTTTTTTGATTTATCTTTTTTATCAGTCTTATATTATTTATATATTTTATGATTTATCTTGTTAACTCCAAACAACGTGTATATACAATGGAATTCCACCAAGTGCCGACGTATAATACGTGCAAGTATAGATTCTATTGTGCATTTTTGATATTTCGGAATAGTTAGGGAATAATTTTGCACGAATTGCTTTATCAGTATGAAAGTACTATCATTTATGTGGTAGAATACAATATATATTTATTGCGCTATCGTACACAAACATGACAACAGGAACATTGAGGCAAGCGCCCTGTGCCGTCTTACGAATTTTCGATCTTCTGACGATCTGACGCTAGTAGAAGTTTTTACCTATTCCAAAAAAGTGCGCAACGCCGCTAAAGAAGTTTCAACTTAAAAATGACGCGAATATTTTAATATTTCAGCCTCAAGGTTATCAACTGATGTTTTTTTACAAGAACAAAGTTTTTATTTATTTATTGAAGACATATAGTATATTTTACATACATACCTTTTTTGATTCCTTGTTTTGCTTTCTAATTTTCGGTTTTTCCAGAATGTCTCCTGAACCCTTCTTCCGATTTCCAATTTTTGAAGTATGTACCTATACGAGAATCGGTAATTCGTTATGCGAAGAAGACTATAGCTCTTTTTGAAAAGCGGAGCGTGGCACACAATAGATACCTAGGTAAGTAGAGGTATAGGCTAAACAGCCATTTTCAATAACCTATCTACAGGTAAATTTAGACCTTCAAGAGTTTTTCTTCAGATTTTTTATTCATCATTCAAAAATAACAATTGCTTAGTTACTGATTCATAGTTGCCCTATCTGTTATCTCAAATAGGTTATTGAAATTGACCATTAGTTGTGCAACATTATAGAGCAATGTTTTAAATTTCGAGCACATTTTGTGTTAGTCTGGGCTCCTTTGCAAAATAGACCATCTGCCTTCCTGCCAGGCAGCTCGTAAAAGGCGTACATAGACTTACCGTCACTAACACCGTAACATCCTACTAGGTGGTAGAGTTTCACAGCGGCTTGCCCGGATTCGTACCACCGCCTTACTTACTCCCGCCGGAAGTAAGGTAGTTGGTAAGCTTGCTTTTGCTCGAGGCTCGAACATCCCGGCCTCAGGTTGGCAACGCACCATTACCACCTTTGGTGTCTATAGGCGACGTGAATTCTTACTACCAGGATATCCGTCTGCTTGTTTGCCTTCCAATATCATAAACAATAAATCATTAAACAAAAACTAATACGTAACATGCCTAGAGCTTCTACGGAAAAACTCTATGCCTTTGCAAATTGAACCGGCGGCATCGTCGACTATGCGTCCGTTGGGTTGATAATGCGAAAAATGGTAATTGGTACATGACTCATGCGTCATGCGCGCGCGCATACCTGGCCAGTATGGAGCGGATTCCTTGGCAAAAAACTAAGGAAAACAAGTGTACCAGGAATCGAGGGCATAGATCGATGCATTGATATCAACTTCCGAGTAAATGTTAGGATAATAACAATTCAATCATTCACAAGTTATCTTGGCTATCATAGCTTGCGTCAACTTTCGAAGAACACACCTTTTGTTTCGTGAAAACTAAACGATGTTTCTTAAAAATGATAGTAGTTTATGAGGATAATTGTATTTTTTAATCGACTTTACAATTGGAGGCTATCACTTCGTCTCCATTTTTATCCGAGTTCCAAAAAAAAGAGAAAGTTATCAAATTCGGACGGTATATTTTTTTTATGTATGTACACCGATTTCTCCGAGGTTTCTGAACGGATTTACTGTCTGGTGCGGAATAGTTTCGAATTGGTCCCATAAAAAAATGATTCAGGTAGGCCATTAGTTTATATATTATTAGCATTTATTACCTATTTTCACCTATCCCGATGTTTATTTTTATTAAATTTAATTATATCAGCAATAAACTAAAAAGTATAAAATAAAAGTATCTAACTCCCCGTGTTGGTCCGGGCTCCTTTGTAGAATAGACCATCTGCCTTCCAGTGCCATGCAGCTCGTAAAAAGCGAGCATAGGCTTGCCGTCACTAACACCGTGACATCTGACTAGGTGGTAGAGTTTCGCAGCGACTCATCCGGATTGGTACCACCGCCTTACCTATTCCTGCCGCCATAACGTCATGACGTGTTCCGGTTCGGAGGGTAAGGTAGTCGGATAACTTACTTTTGCTCGAGGCCTAACATCCCGACTTCTGGTTGGCAACGCACCATTACCACCTTTGGTATCTCTAGGCGGCGGGAATTTCTTAACATCAGGGAATCAGTCTGCTTGTTTGCCTTCCAATGTTATAAAATAAAATAAATATAATAAAATAAATAAATAACTACGTTAATTAAAACTGATTTCAAAACTAAAAAGTAAAAAATAAGTTAGTTTAAGGCTTCGCACCGATTTCAAACCTATTAGTAAATAGCACATTTAAGTAATAGGTAGTCTATAATAAATATTATATAAATCTTCATTATTTTTTACTTTTTAGTTTTGAAGTCGGTTTTAATTAACGTACCTAGTTATTTTTTGTATTTCAAGAAACTGTTAGGTTTCTTGAAACAATTTCGTAAGTGGTTTTTATTTGTAAGTTGGTGCTTGTAGCTTTTGTGTGATAAGGCAGCTAACAAGGTGATTACACTTAAGGCGAAACACTTGTACTGTTTTACGTATGACTTATAATTTATAATTTTATAAATAGCCTACCGGTTTCGCTTATGACAGCATCATCAGGGCTAGAACTTAAACTCTTGTCTCTTGATGTTATAGGTACGTCGTTGGCCTTGGCCTAGTTGTTAGGCCTGATATTCAAATCCCAGTAGAATCCCACCGGAGCGTGACAATGCCAAATACAGTCGATATGGCACCAGGAATATGAAGGACCAAGGATCCCTGGCTGGTCATGTTGCTGCCTAGCAGTTTGCTACTAGTACCACTATTATTTTTTATCCCCCGACGCAAAAAGAGGGGTGTTATAAGTTTGACGTGTATGTCTGTGTGTGGCATCATAACTCCCGAACGGATGCAGAGATTTCAATAGTTTTTTTTTTTTGTATTAAAGGTAACTTATGTGCGAGTATTCTTAGATATGTTTGATGAAAATCAGTTGAGCCGTTTTAAAGTTGTGGGGGTTAAAGTGGGGAGATTAACCGAATGTCAGTAATTGTTTTACTTTCTAAAAGGAAATTAAGTTCTTGTGTCAGGGTTTTTTTAAATTTTTAATTTTTGTATAGAACTGTTATCCATAAGCTTGCCTCCTACGCGCTACCAGGTATAGAGTCAGATGATCTACTCTACATAGGAGTCCCAGACCAACACGAGGAAAAAACTTCGTTTAAATTTGATCAAGATCTAACATATAAGTTGAGCTATAAGTACCTTCTTATTTAATGCATTTAAACGGAAGTTGATATAAACAGATTTACTGCTTTTAACACAAACTTACATATCTCAACGCCGAGTCACTTGTGGGATTCAGAGAATAGATAGAAATCGAGTGTCAAGAGTCACACGGTTCCCACAGCCCTGCCAGCTTCAGCTTCCTCCACATTCAGTATTCTTTTCATAAAAACGAGGATTTCGTTCATTCGTTCATACGAGCGTGGATTCATAACTCATTTACATTTGATCATGACCTAATCAGTTACAAGCAGGTACAGTAGGTACCATGAACGCTTATTGCAGTATTATTTCAATCTTGCCTTTATAGGCAACTTTATGGTGTACGTCATAACGTTGTCTTTCTCCAATGACAATTTGTAAGATTGAAATAATACTGTTTTAAGAGCTTATGGTAACCCCCCAGCTCTCGCAATCCAGAAAGACTGGCGGATAGTTGTGGTTAACGTGTATTTATGGCATCATTCAAATAAGCCATCATGGCCACAGGACGACCTATCTATAACATCTGTGGTGTCTGTAGCCTACGGTCGACTCTTACCATCAAGAGAGCAGTGTGTTTATTTGTCGCATATTAACATAAAAACATAGGGGATACTTAACAGAAGTATTCTTAAAGTAAAAAAGTAATAACAAAACTATAAAACGGACTTTAGTACACGATGTTTCATATTTATTTAAGCCGAAAATTGATAAGACTTACGATTACGGGCAAGTAAACGTTGAGTAATGTGAATATGATGTAAACGACAAACACACCTGAGTGTGCGTTTTAGGGTAGGTACGTCACTATTGACGACGTATGAGTCGCTCTTTTTACCTTATTTGGTCAAATCATAGAGAAATGAACAACCTTCTCTACAATTATGTATCAGCTATTATGATTTTCACAGCTTTACCTTATTTGGTATAATCATAGAGAAATGAACAACCTTCTCTACAATGATGTATCAGCTATCATGATTTTCACAGCTTTACCTTATTTGGTATAATCATCGAGAAATGAACCTTCTCTGCAATGATGTATCAGCTATCATGATTTTCACAGCTTTACCTTCTTTGGTATAATCATAGAGAAATGAACAACCTTCTCTACAATGATGTATCAGCTATCATGATTTTCATAGCTTTACCTTATTTGGTATAATCATCGAGAAATGAACCTTCTCTACAATGATGTATCAGCTATCATGATTTTCACAGCTTTACCTTCTTTGGTATAATCCATTATTCATATTTTCTCGTGTTGGTCCGGGCTCCTTTCCAGAACAGACCATCTGCCTTCATGCCAGGCAGCTCGTAAAAAGCGGAACATAGGCTTACCGTCACTCACACCGTGACATCTGACTAGGTAGTAGAGTTTCGCACGGATTCACCCGGATTGATACCACCGCCTTACCTATTCCTACCGCCATAGTGCCATGACGTGTTCCGGTTTGGAGGGTAAGGAAACCGGTAAACTTACTTTTGCTCGAGACCTAACATCCCGGCCTCAGGTTGGCAACGCGCCATTACCACCTTTGGTGTCTAGACGGGATGAATTTCTTACCATCAGGAAATCCGAGTGCTTGTTTGCCTTCCAATATCTCAAAAAAAATTAAATTAAAAAAACATCGAGAAATCAACAACCTTCTCTACAATGATGTATCAGCTATCAATATTTTCACAGCATCATGTCGCAGGGAATTCTTCTCTGAAGGATCTGCCGAAGTAAATACTATATTTATTTTTAAAAAGAAAGCAATAAGGCTGATTTATAAGAAATTCTAACTGTAACATTCCAGTTTATCTATGAAAAACCCTTTCGCTATGATAAATAACAGTTCATGCTTAACTTAGCGGAAGGTAGGGAACAATATTATTGAACGATTCGAGGACCTTATGTCACCATGAGACACGTACATTATAATAAATATAAATGTAAAACATTGTAGTAATAATAGGATTCGATTATTGTATTAGTGTAAGACGGGCTCAAAATTCAACACCCGTTTTCAAGAATCTTACTTGGCTAAATAATGAAAAAACGCTGCGCGAAATACGACATTTAGGGGTTCCTTACGTCAAGCCATCCAATTCATGAACAATACTTAGAACTGATATTAAAAAAGTATCTTCACGCCCATATCCCCGAAGAGGTAGGCAGAGGCACAACCAGGGCAGGGCACCCACGACTAGCCGAAGATGCTAAGTCCCACAATGTGATAGGTGGCAAGCCTATCGCCAACCGGGCACATTCCCAATCCCGACCAACATTTTTTTATTATTAGAAAATTGGAAAAATCCAATTTTCTTTTTGTTGGCCGACCCGGGATTCGAACCCGGGACCTCATGCAGTCAAGTCCAACACCCGGACCGCTAGACCACAGGCGACCACGCGACTAGAACTGATATTGAACTAAAAAAAAACGTTTTTCCTTTACTTAGCCAGGTAAGCTTCTTGAATACGGGTGTGAGACACTTAATGTAGTCATAAAACTCTAAGTTCTAGATCTAATATGTAAAGATTATTATGTAACATCCCAGTGCTAGGTATGTTTGAAAATTTTATTTATGTTCACAGAAATTCAAGTTTATTTAAAATAAATTGTGTTCTATACTGTTTTTTATTATATTGAAAGGTCAACAAGCAAATGGATTTTCTGATAGTAAGAAATTCACGCCGTCTAGACACCAAAGGTGCAAATGTTGCGTTGCCAACCTGAGGTCAGGATGTAAGACCTCTAGCAAAAGTATAACGGCTACCTTGCCCTCTGAACCGGAACACGCCAACGGCAAACACTGTCGTTATGGCGGCAGAAATAAATAAGGCGGTGGTACCAATCCGGGCGAGTCGTTGCGAAACTCTACCACCACTAGGATGTCACGGTGTTAGTGACGATAAGCCTACACACTGTATCAATAATACAAGGAATAAAAATAATCTTGCTATTGCCCAGAGTCAAGTCATTCTGTCATGGGCCAATTCATACGGTATTATAATAAATTTCCAGATTATGTGAAAGACCTTTCCATTAATAAGTTTAAGAAAAGTGTCAAATTAAAATACGAGTAGGTACGAAAAATGTTATACCACTGCTGAATATTCAGCAGATAAGAACGCTTGGGATTAGTTGCTTCTCATGTCAATCTCTTTTAAATATTCGTATAAAATTTCGCCACGGGACTTGAATCCTCAGTAGCTCAATTGGTTAGAGCATTCGTCGGCTTGAGACGAAAGGTTACAGGTTCAAATCCTGTCTGGGGCGAAATTTTTTCTTTCTTTAAGATTTATAGAGATTCGTATAATTATTGTATACATATTTTAAAATAAGGATAAGAGACAAGCCTGCTGAGTATCTTGCTAGATATTCTCAGTGTGTCGAGGCGTTCCGATCCAGTGGTAGGTAGATGTAGTATTATTATATAGACGCGTCACAAATGCTTCTTGTAGGGTTGATGTGAAATAAAAATATGACACGTTAGCAAATTATAGATAAAACTTAAATTATATGCTTCATGTGTTCATCAATAATACTATTATATGGAAATACTTAAATATAGGTACACCAAAATAAATTTAATAAACACCTAAACCCAGAGATGCAGACATCCAAATGTTCATCACTCAAATGCCTGCCCCCGTTGGGAATCGAACCCAAGCCTCGTGATTGGTCGATGTAGTTAGGCGGGTGAGCTAGCCACTCGACCAATGAGGCGGTGATTTCATGGTTTCTTAAATAAACAAACAATATTATTTATTGCACCGACTCCTATCATTATTTTTTTCTTAGACCTGTAACATGACTCTGGGTTACGTGCGAGATGCCTTATTTGTCCATTATATCTAAGAGGAAACATAAGAAAGTGTAATGTCGGTATTTCCCCTGAGGTGACCTACTTAAAGTGATCTTGAATCAGTGTAAATTGGTTAAAAAATACCTATTCTTGCTTTGAGAGTATCTGAGAGAGTGCTTCTTATATTCGCGTATTGATTTGGGGAGTGTTATACCTACACTAGGGAAATAATTGAAAAGGAACAATAGCCCACACCTCATAGGTCTAATGCTGCTGTATAATACATTTGGATTTATTTTTCTCTTTCTCAAAATTCTCAATGGTAACAAAGTTTGTACGTCGGTCATCTGACTACTGGTGCTGATTCAGCAGTGTCCGTCTATAGGATTGCTTTCCAATAGGTACTTATATACAGCAAGAGAAAGAAATATCTGACCCCTTACATACTTTAAAAATACTGTAAGGGGTCACATATTTCGTTTTGCGGCCAAACCGTACGGAGCCAGCAGAAAACCCGCCTTGAAGCGTATACCAAATCAACGCCGTCAATAAGCGGGAACGGAGTTCGTAGTTTATACCTATGCCCCGCTAATACGTAAATATTTAAATCAGAGTTAGCTTCTAACATAGGGTTAATTATCCTACTTGACTCGACTGTGGTCGAGCGGTCCGGGTGTTGGACTTGACTGCATGAGGTCTCAGGTTCGAATCCCGGGCCGGCCAACGAAAAGAAAATTGGATTTTTCCAATTTTCTAATAAAAAAAAAGTTGGTCGGGATTGGAAACGTGCCCGGTTGGCGATAGGCTTGCCACCTATCCCACTGTGGGACTTAGTATCTTCGGCTAGTCGTGGGTGCCCTGGTTGTGCCTCTGCCTACCTCTTCGGGGATATGGGCGTGAAGATACTTTTATCCTACTTGACAGTCTAAACTCTAACCCATTATTAAATTTTACACAGGAATGTGCCAACGGCCCTAAGGTTAGTGCCTTTGCGCTGTCATTTAAGCCAGCTCACGCACCAGAAACATGTAACATGTTTCTTTTATATTATTTACATACATACATACATATCTTCACGCCACGTAAGGGAAGTAGGCCAAGTATCGAGTATCAAATTTCCCGATAGTTATTTACTTTTAAAAACATCGACAAATATTTACAAAAAAAATAATAGTATAATGCTTAAGCGTATGTAGAGGCACAACCAGGGCACCCACAACTAGCCGAAAACACTAAGTCCCACAAAGTGATAAGCAAGCCTACTCCCAACCAGGCACATATCCAATCCCGAGCAACGTTTTTTTATTAGCAAATTGAAAAACCCCAATTTTCTTTTTGTTGCCCGACCCGGGATTCGAAACCGGGAGCTCATGCACTCAAGTCCAACAACTGAACCTAGACCACATAGGGGAAAAATAGAACAAGAAAAAAAATGTGTAAAAAGAAAGTTAAGAAAGTGCAATCTATGTTTTAAAATCCTTTCCTTTTATTTTACACCTCCGCCAAACAAATTATGTTTATATCATCGTCTGGGTTTTGAGGATAACATAAATATATTATTTGACTTAGTAATTATATCAGTGTTTGGTTGATAGTAGTTGATCACTTTTATCAACAATACGTTGCTTTCCTTTACTCATCTTTATTTACTTATAAAACCCAGACGTAACAAAAAATTACCAATAAAAAGTATTGTAGAAAAGTAAGTAAGTAAGTAAGCGTACATCTCTAAGTAGTCTGTGATAACGACTCTTGTTATTTACCAATTGCAGAACCACTCTACCAATTGCAGAAGACAGTAAGTAATAGGTACATTTAATTGAGTGCAATCGGATGGGCGGTATTCCCCTTAACTGACCTAGTTCGAGACCTCCGATCTATATCCGGTCAATCACATGATTTATCATAAACAAATACCGTAATTCCCAACGGTACAATCGGTGACAAAGATTTCCTCCGAAACCACTCGCAGCTCAAGTGCCCCGAGTAAGGTACTTTTACCTTTTTTTATAACGAGCAAGTGGGTCACTTGATGAAAAGTGATCACCTCCGGCCACGGACATCCGCAACACTAGGAATATCACAGCTGCCTTGTCGACCTTTAAGGAATGAGTACGCTAGTTTCTTGACGGTAAATACAATTTGCAAACCCTTTTTACGGACTTTTCCGTACTTATGAAATGAATGAATGATAAAATAATGTAGGTACGTATGTACGTATATTACAGGTGCGTTTAGTTTGCTTATTCTATTCGATATGCATGTCTCTGGAAATCTCAGTGACTGCTCTAAGGCCCGAATAGGAAATGAAGTAGGTAGTCGAGCTGGAGTAAGATTTCATAGTCTCGTCAATTTAGCAAAGATGCAATTTTGAGGATTATTAAGATTTAAGAGGTATACGTACCCACTAGTTTGAAAGCAAGGGGATAAAAAAAGTTAACGTAAAAACACTTTTATTTAAATACTTATATATTTAAGAATACTAGTGGTCACCCGTTGTCGAAATTCGACCATAATAAATTTTAATATCTTGCTGACAAGAACGCCATCTTCATTTCTTAAGACCAACTACTTTGTTTCCTGAATAGTTAGTGCGCCATCTGTGATCTTTTTTCGTCAACATCAATATATTTGTTTGTGTGTGTCAAATGCATGGTATCTTCACGCCCATGTCCCCGAAGAGTTAGGCAGAGGCACAACCAGGGCACCCACGACTAGCCGAAGACACTAAGTCCCAAAATGTGATAGGTGGCAAGCCTATCGCCAACCGGGCATGCATGGTAGTGCGGGTAATGTTTTATTTGTTGATTTTATGTATTTTATAAGCATTACTGTTGAAAAATATTAGCGTTCTGCACTTCTCCTACACATAAACAATAAGTGTGCCAAATTTTATGCTCCTTTTCGTAATAAGGGATCCAAATTTTTGGCATCACGTATTAATATATAAATTGCCTAAAATTAAAATTCAATACTGCTAGATACTTTCCATGTGTCATGTTTCAATTTAAATTTATGGCAAAATTCTTAGTATGTATTTGAATACGAGCGTTTCTACTTTAACTTATGTAAGGTTTTTTAGGTACTCATACTTTGCGTTACCTGAGAAATGGCCTCGATTTCAAGCTAGTGGGTACGCATACTATTTAACACATTATACTAATAATCCTCAAAATTTTAACTTTGCTATAATATCTTAGGTCTGGGATCTTAAACTATAGCATATACTTATGACGCCATCAGTCAATCGCTTTTTTTAATTTTACTTCCTTTCCGACATCCAAAAAATGTGTGTTGTGTACTAATTTCGAATTAAAAATCTAACTACCTTTAGCCCAAGCACAACTCCAACATAACAAGAAAATGTACAATATAATATGGTTAAGGGCTAGACTAAGGTACTATTTTGAACATTGTTATTTAAAGATTTATAGGAAAATTTCCAAAAAGCCACTTAGTCTGAAGTAATTTTCAGAATGTGACCTAGTCCTAAAAATAACGCAAAAACACTTGTCAGGCTTAAATCAAATTAAACGGAGAATGAGGGTTCATGGTAGGTTACCATGAACCTTAATTATAATAATAATAAATATCCCTGGACAAGTTACATGAACTAAATCTAACCCCAAAGTAAGCAAATTATATGCTTGTGTTATGGGTGTTAGTCAACGATACTATACATAGAAATACTTAAATAGATACCAGAATAAATCTAATAAAAACCCAAACCTGGAAATGCAGACATCTAAATGTATATCACGCAAATGCCTGCCCCTGTCGGGAATCGAACCCAAGCCTCGAGGCAGGGACGGCGTTTGCGTATAGCGCGGTTGGGCAACCACCCAGGGCGCCACGATGTAAAGGGGCGTCAGATCCTGTACGCTATATATTAATTTACCTTTTAGTATTGATTTAAACAGCATGTAGGGAGCGCCATATAAATTACGCCCAGGGCGCTGACTTTACTAAAACCGCTACTGCCTCGAGGTCGGTCGATGTAATTAGGCGTGTACGCTAGCCACTCGACTTACGTCAAAAGACAGAAAACGTTTTTGTTCTGGTGTGCATACTAGACCTCACAGCCTGTTATTTCCATCGATTCGGGACATTATTAAAAATAAAAACAATATTTTTAAACCTTTAATCCACAAACTCATATTGCAAAAATTATGCGTCACTTTAAGTCCGTGATTCCAGTTATCTATAGCTTCTGTGTCACTTTATTAGGCAATTAATTTGATAAACATTAAATGACCGATAAATATATATTATACAATGTCAAAGTACAATGACAACACATTTTTATAAACAGATTATGCCGGTAATAACCTTATTACAATTCGTGTTCACCGGCGGTTTTTCCCGCGCTATATTTATGTGAGACAACAAGCAGACAGATTTCCTGATGGTAAGAAATGCCGTCGCCTATAGACACCAAATGTGGTAATGGTGCGTTGTCAACCTGAGGCTAGGATGGTCAGCCTCCTGCGTAAGTAAGTAAACTGGCTACCCTACCCTCCAACCGAAACACGACATTGACGAGCGTTGTCATTTTGCGGAAGGAATAGGTAAGGCGGTGGTGCCTGTATGTCCGGGCGAATCGTTGCAGGACTCTATAACCTAGTAAAATCGCTATATAATCAATAAAGGAACATGACACTACGTCATCCTCACAGGGGTTCGTCCTAGATCAGCTCTTCCCAAAGTGGGCGATAACTCCCCTTTGTGGGCGTAGGAAGCCTAGAGGGGGGCGGTATAAATTTTGAAAAAATATTTTTTAAGCTCCACGCAAAACAAATATGTTATTGAGGTTATTGACAAGAAAAAAAACGAGATGGGGGCGCTAAAAAACGAGTGAATTTCAAAGTTGGCGTTACATGAAATAAGTTTAGGAACCTCTGGTCTAGATACCAAGCTTGGTCACATGAAGGGTTAGGTTTTCCTCACCTAGTCAGTTTTATCTAAAGAAATATATGCAACTTTTTTCCTTATTGATATTTTTTTCGCCTGCACCTTTTATAGTAGATAGTGGTGTAAGCTGCATTAGCCGACTGAAGTTATTATTGTAATAAAAAAACGAAATTACTACTTGAATAGAGAGGACGATAGGGATCAAAGAAATGGCTCTTTTCATATACTACAGGAGGTCATTACGAGGGGAGAGAGATAAACAATTGTAGAAAATGGGTCAAGTAGTATCGGTATGTTCACTTTCAAGGTTAAATGGTATATGACCACGCCTTTGAAATTCAAGATTCTTATAAACGCAGGAAGTGGACTGGATCTATGGACTGATGTGTAAAAAAAACATAATTTATAAAAAATAGATAACATAAATTAGGTACAACTCTAAAACTAGGATTGAAAGAAAGTGTTGGTGTTAAAATGCGAAAGGGCATGCTCCGCTGGTTCGGTCATCTGAAAAGATTGACATATGAAAGATTGACAAAGCAGATATACAATGCGAATGTGGATGGATGTAGGTACCCGGGGAGACCAAGGCTGACATTTCACGATCAGATCAATCGGATATTATCCGAGGGTGGTGTCAAGAGTCTCCGAAACCGGCGTGTTTGTATGAAAAGGGTAATGAATGTGAAGGAAGCAAGACAGGTTTGTCAGGGTCGTGAGGTCTGGCACTCGATACTCTCTGCCTACCCCGTAAGGGACTTGGCGTGAAGATATGTATGTATGTATGTAACTGTAAAACCACTAGTCTAATCTGGTTCAAATTAAACCACCAGCTTTAAAATATAAAAAAATATCAAACTTGGCTCAATTTCTAAAACATTTTGAAGTTACACAGAAAAAAAATTAAAACTGAGAACCTCCATTTTTTAAAGCTTTTTTATCAAAATACGAATTTAAGAATTTTCGAGCTTGCGGTCTGTTACATTTACGGTTTCATATTTATCAAATTATGTGCACAAAGAAAAATTATAAACAATATTTGGATACCTTAACATTTTCTTTTGAAACTTAAAGTTGTAAAAACTTTCAGTGTTTACAAAATACTCACAATATCATAAAATACAAAAGTTTTACAAAAACAAATCAATGACAAAAATCATTAATTTAAATACAATTACTACGTTTCCGTATAAAAAAGTTCTACTTACATCTAAACATTTAAAAATTTGGCTATTATAAGTCTAAAATATCATAAGATCACTTTATATTGAAATTCAAAAAAACTTACAGTAATTAAAATCGCATTATTTAAATCAATAAACAATCCCATTTTCAAAAACACGAAAACAGACTGCAAAAAGCAACAATGTCACGGTATAGTTGTAAAATCTTTTTTTTTAAATAGCACTGTTAAAATCAGATATTTTTATATCTGTACAACTTTAACCTAGCTTTGGATACTTTTTCGATAAAAAAGGTTTATAGACGGTGCTCGCCCGGTCTATTTTTATCCTTGTAATATTTTTATTAAGCTTAATCTAAAATTCACAGCACACAATATCTATTGGCGTATAATGCTTCTTTACTATTTTAGTATAATAATGTCACTACATGGAAACTAAATACTACATCAAACGTAGACTAAAATACACACTTTACCTGTTACATTTTTTGAACTATACTAAGATTTGTCGCTATCTTTTTCCTCCGCTCTCTTTAAATCTATTGTTTAGAGAATATTTCTTATAAATGAAGTAATAATGTAAAAACACATCACTCACATTTCAATTCTGGTTTCTAATACAAAAATAAGTGTATCAATCAATTGGATTACTAAATTCGATGACGAAAAATGTATCATAAATGACGAAAACTGGGGTATAAATTTAGTGTAGAGAGATTCAGTTTTAAACTAGACGATTTATAATATTTTATTAAAGTCAAGAAGTAGTGAACTTAGAAGAGGGGCGTCCTCTTTCAAATTCAGCTCTAACATTCTTACTTTTTATTTTATTAGTGTTTTTAAATTTAGAGACCGATATTTGCCTCCATGTCAGTAGTACTACCAAGAAGTACAACTGGTTGTACAAATGACAGTAGTAGGTACGTGAGTAGTACTAGTGACCTTTTGCGGCATTGGTAGTACAACTGCGCATTTACCATGTCATTCTATGTCTAGGCTTTTATGGCTCTAAGACTGTTTTAGGTTTATGCATATTAAAACATTAGCATCTTTTTATCATTGTATCTTCACGCCCATATCCCCGAAGGGTTAGGCAGAGGCACAAACAGGGCACCCACGACTAGCCGAAGACACTAAGTCCCACAATGTGATAGGTGGCAAGCCTATCGCCAACCGGGCACATTTCCAAATTTATCATTGCTTCGACGAAACTGTCTCCTTCCAATTAAAAAAAGAGACAAAACATTTTCAGTCCTGTCAAATTAGTGTAATTACAGGTACATAATTTGTGCGAGCTTTTTGATCAGTCAATTCCGATGTTTTATAGTAAAAACATGCATATGAGCAAGTTGGCTACCTGATGGTAAATAAAATAATTGGTAAGTATTAAGTTAACACTAAACAGGGATGTTGCGTGTTAAAAAAATAACTGCTCAATGAATATGTCCTGTCTTTTTCTTTTACCTCACATGTAGAAACATAAATATATTGAAACAAGTTTAAATGATATAAAGCAAATCAGTGTGCGTCTTATTTAAAATTGATTGTCCCTCCATTGTGTTACAAAACATACAACAAACATATACAAAGACGAATTTGTCATTCTGTAAAATATATAAGACCCTTCTATTTCTTTTACTTTATTAATAGAAATAGATATCATACAAGTATAGACGACATAAAGCAAAATTTATGTCTAAATCAATTTTAAATATCGTCCTATTTAAAATTGATTGTTCTTCCATTGCTTTGAAAAAACATAAACTCACACAATGACATAAACTCTTCAAAAAAAGTGAGAAAATAATTAAAACTACAGTATAAGACTTGCTATAGCTATTAAGCCTCTAGTAAGCAGAGAAGTATTCTAGTAAAACTATTTTTACTAGTAAAGGGGCGTTTAGCCTCTTCATGTCATCTCTTTCCAATGAAACAAAAAGAAGTGAAATAGAACTATTTGGAAATGTCAGGTAAGTCCAGTCACGTACGTCAGTACTTAGACTTTTAACGTTTTTTGAGGAATAGATTAAACAAACTAATCTGACAGCACTAAACCATGTTCGTCTCTTTCTATTACTAGCGTTGAAATACTACCCTTGACAGAAGATAGCAATTATTTAAAATTTATTTTAAATACTTACTTTATATATTATACTTTAAAAGTATCTTCACGCCCATGTCCCCGAAGAGGTAGGCAGAGGCACAACCAGGGCACCCACGACTAGCCGAAGACACTAAGTCCCAAAATGTGATAGGTGGCAAGCCTATCGCCAACCGGGCACATTTCCAATCCCGACCAACATTTTTTTTTAATAGAAAATTGGAAAACACCAATTTTATTTTTGTTGGCCGACCCGGGATTCGAACCCGGGACCTCATGCAGTCAAGTCCAACACCCGAACCGCTAGACCATAGAGGCGATATTATACTTTTTTACTTTAAAATTTATTTAGTGAATGCGGAAAAAATACCACCCAACGTTTACCTATTAAAAAATACAAAACCAAATTTACTAACTCACATGAGGGACATTCAGTTTAAAACTATACTCTTATTAAGAAATAATTACGATAACTGGTTTATGTGTTTAGCAGAGGGGTTTGGTTTTATATTATACGATACTTCTTAAAATATAGTAGATATATAAAAATGCTACAGGAGAGGTCAGATTTAAGCAAGACTATTTCTTACAAATAGGGAGAACTAGTTTATCAGATCCGTGAAAAACTAATGACTAAACACCAAAAAGTATATATTACACTAGCTGCGCTCCGCGGTTTCACCCGCGTAAGTCCCAATCCCGCGGGAACTCCGGGATAAAAAGTAGCCTATATGTTATTCTGGGTCTTCAGCTACCTACATACCAAATTTCATCGTAATCGGCTTTGTAGTTTTTGCGTGAAAGAGTAACAAACATCCATACATTCATACATACAAACTTTCGCATTTATAATATTAATAGGATATATAAAAATGCTACAGGAGAGGTCAGATTTAAGCAAGACTATTTCTTACAAATAAGGAGAACTAGTTTATCAGATCCGTAAAGAACTAATGACTAAACACCAAAAAGTATTATATTACATTATTGGAAGAGATTTTAGTTTTAAGCTAAACCTTGCTTGTCCATATTTTAATGACGATACCTAGTGTATAAGTTTAATAAAGGCCACTATAACTAAATACGAGTTCTACCTACTAATCTAGGTACTGTAACAAATAATCGTCGACGATACTGACATTCATGTGCCAGTTGAAGTGGTTGACTCCAGGTACGGTGACGATGTGAAGGCGTTTGTTTTCATCCAGTGCCTTCAACCCGATCAGATCTCGAGTGTATATTTCTTGCTGCTTCATACCCACCACTGTTTCGTTGGCATCATAATAACCGAATTGGCTGCAAATTAATTATAGACCAAATTAAGATATTTTAGTATCTCCAAATGACGCTCTGAATATTTTTTTTCATTTTTGAAATAATATTTAATTTCATGAAGTAATTAATAGAATAACATATCCAATAAAATGTGTTTACATAAATTAGAATTTACAAAAAAAACAATTATAATAATAACAAAACTTATTTTACAAGAAATTTTCTTTTCACGATAATAAAATTTAAAAAGTAGTAATAAAAAAAAACAAAGCAACCGATAAACAAAATCCAAAACACATATTGTAACGTTCAGATGCCTCCCTGTAACCTCATGTAATTCGATGTTAGAGCCCAATTATTGTCCATTCTGGAAAATCTTCATAATAATTAACTGCAAAAGCCGACCTATTTCATTTTTCATTCTACCTATTTCATTAAGTACTACGTTTTATGGTTTAATTCCTTTTTAAAAAGATAGGTCATGATTCCGAGGTGAATTTATTCATCATCCAAACTTTTTTGTAGTAAACACTTGTACTTATCCACTATACTATTTATTTAATACTTTTCGTTACTCTATACCCAACCGATTTCACTTTTTACAGCATCATCAGGGCTTTAAAACTAAAGCAAAAAGACTGTTTTAATTTAACGTGCATTAAGTGTTTACTACAAAAAAGTGTGTATACAATGGAATTCCACCAAATGCCGACTAAAACAAGTACAGATTCTAATCATGATACGGTTTTTAAGTTATGCTTTATTAAGCATACATTTTTCGCTGATGTCAACGACGTCATCCGTGGTGTCGGTTGGCTAATGGCCGAATAATTGCGTAACAAACATACAAAAAACATACGAATTAAAAACCTTCTCCTTTTTCGAGTCGGTTAAAAATACAACTCTTTTATGATTTCACTAGCTGCGCCCCGCGGTTTCACCCGCGTAAGTCCCAATCCCGCGGGAACTCCGGGATAAAAAGTAGCCTATATGTTATTCTGGTTCTTCAGCTACCTACATACCAAATTTCATTGTAATCGGCTTTGTAGTTTTTGCGTGAAAGAGTAACAAACATCCATACATCCATACATACAAACTTTCGCATTTATAATATTAATAGGATAATACACATTTTCACAATAAATTGATCCAAAACACCTAACTAGAAATATTATGCAAATCGCAAGTTTTCAAATATTTTCTTAGGTTGCAATAATCTGTACAAATATTGCTGTAATAATGTATAATAATATTTGAAATATTCACCTGCTTTCCCACGGAGTTATGACATTGTCATCGGGACCTCCGATCAACACTAGTCTTTTTAGACCCAACAAATTATTTTTGAAGTCCTCAGACTTGGCAGATCTGAAATGTTTACAAAAAAAAATAAGTACCAAAACCAACTTTAACCCAAAACGTTGTTATTAGTTACTTTTAGTACAGCGTAATATACTGGTATTACGGGATAATTTGTAAAAAAAATATATCTTTGCATTAGGAATTTGATAATTAAAAGACATCACATCAACATCGACATCAACATCACAAGACATCGACATCAACATCTGACAATACACACCAGTGTCTATCAAATTTCGTTTATGTTCGTAGTAAAACACAGTGCTAAAAATAAGTTTTAGTGATTTAACTGCATCGCGCTATATAAAAATAGTTCAAGGAAAAAAAAAAGATTTGTTTGTAACACATGAAAACATAACCTCCCTTAAATGCACAGTCGGGTAAGGGAAAATGTAGAAAAAATATAAAAAAGTAAAAAAAACTATTTAGGTTCCACCGAGATTTGAACTCGGATCGCTGGATTCAGAGTCCAGAGTGCTAACCGTTACACCATGGAACCAGTTACTCAGAGTGCCGAAATTTTGGTACTGTATTAAGCGAATTGTTTTGTTTAAGTAATCCAGTTGTTGATTTAAGCTTTTGCTGATCAAAAGAGTTTATACTGTTTTAAAACATTAATTTTTTACCGCACATTTTGACAAATGCTTTTGTGTAATTTGTTCCAATTTGAAAATTACGATAGTCAGTAATATTACATATGAGTATTTTAGATCCCAGCTTCAAATCATCAACATACTATCCTTTGATAGGTATCTATAGGCACCATGCATTAATCAAAATCAAGAAATGTCTCTATCTGATTACATTTTAATAAAATAAAATATCGACCTTATTGCTAATAATTTTTTTTTTTGTGAAATTGGAAGGCAAACAAGCAGACGGATTTCCTGATGGTAAGAAATTCCCGCCGCCTAGAGACACCAAAGATGGTAATGGTGCGTTGCCAACCAAAGGCCGGGATGTTAGGCCTCGAGCAAAAGTAAGTTTACCGGCTACCTTACCCTCCGAACCGGAACACGTCGTGACGTTATGGCGGCAGGAATAGGTAAGGCGGTGGTACCAATCCGGGCGAGTCGCAGCGAAACTCTACCACCTAGTCAGATGTCACGGTGTTAGTGACGGGAAGCCTATGCTCGCCTTTTACGAACTGCCTGGCAAAGGAAGGCAGATGGTCTATTCTACAAAGGAGCCCGGACCAACACGGGGGAAAATTCCTGAAGATTGTACAAAAAGTGAAGCTACTTGTATAAAAATTAAATTGTACAAATAAAAAAAAACTATCGTAAACTAAAGCGTGAAAAACTACAAGCTTTATTTAAAACAAGTTTTTCGTCATTAATACGTAACCAAGTTCAAGTTTCCTGTAGCCTCCAAAACTTTTGCACAGCTCTACATAATTTAATAAAACATTTGAACTAAAATTAGTAACAAATAAAAAATGTTACATTACAATAAAACTAATTTTAAATAGATTATGAGAACCTTCTATACAAAACTTCCTGCTCCGGCGAACTTCGTACCACTCATTCAATTTGTACAGGAAAACTTAAAATGTTTTTTTAGTTTCCGATTATAACGATAAAAGATCACAGATGGCGCACTAAAAAGTTTGGAAACAAAGTAGTTGGTCTTGAAAAATGAAGATGGCGTTCTTATCAACAAGATATTAAAATTTATTACGGTCAAATTTCGACCAGTGGACGACCACTAGTGTTATTTATTATCTCAGTTACGTCACCCGCAAAAACTATTTAAAAATATTAGAACAAAAATTAGCCCATGTTTTTTCTTTCAGAATAAACCTAATTCTTCATTATAAATAAACTAGCTGCGCCCCGCGGTTTCACCCGCGTAAGTCCCAATCCCGTGGGAACTCCGGGATAAAATGTAGCCTATATGTTATTCTGGGTCTTCAGCTACCTACATACCAAATTTCATCGTAATCGGCTTTGTAGTTTTTGCGTGAAAGAGTAACAAACATCCATACATCCATACACCCATACATACAAACTTTCGCATTTATAATATTAATAGGATAAAATCGGTTCAGCAGTTACGACATCAAGATGCAATATGGATTCAAACATACACACTTTCGCATTTATAATTGTAACTTTTTTGGTTTGATTTCATAAAGTAAATATATATATGTATGTGTTTAGATAAATTCTGTAACTGGTAATTGACTGTACATAAAATATCTTAAGGAAAAACCATTACCTACTGTTATCTTTGGTATATAATAGAACTCAAATCAATGTTTTTTTTATACTTTAGTCTATATCTGTACGTTTGTGCATGCTAATGACAAAAACGACTAAACCCGAAGTACATGCCGTGTTCACTAATATATTCTGTTTGTTTTTCGAAGCTTCGCACTAAAGCAAGGAAAAACTAAAAAATATACAACTTACGTAATGTGGTTATTAATATACGGTAGATAGACACTGTAAGATTCATACAGAGAAGTATGATAAGGGTCTTTCCAATAATTGCCAACGGAAGTGTGCTGGCCCACGCGGGAGTAGAACAGCTCGTAGGCGGACTCCTTCACCAGCCCAGGGAACACCACGTGGAGGAAACCCGCTGGAATACCAATACGCACAACATTAAAACAATTTGTTTAAGCAACCGATTTTTTTTTTATGTTATAGGAAGGCAAACAAGCAGACGGATTTCCTGATGGTAAGAAATTCACGCCGCCTAGAGACACCAAAGGTGGTAAAGGTGCGTTGCCAACCTGAGGTCAGGATGTTAGGCCTTGAGCAAAAGTAAGTTTACCGGCTACCTTACCCTCCGAACCGGAACACGTCATGACGTTATGGCGGCAGGAATAGGTAAGGCGGTGGTACCAATCCGGGCGAGTCGCTGCCAAACTCTACCACCTAGTCAGATGTCACGGTGTTAGTGACGATAAGCCTATGCTCGCCTTTTACGAGCTGCCTGGCAAGAAAGGCAGATGGTCTATTCTGCAAAGGAGCCCGGACCAACACGGGGACTTGGAAAAAGGAAGTGGTTGTGCGTTTGATTCCTATCGTTTTTATAGTTTTTATATTATATACGTTAATAATCGATTAATTTCTGAACTAACTTTTTTTTTCATTTGAAAGATCGTACTTCCGAGATTGTCCCGGTGCCATCAAATCGGAATCTGATGGTAACATTACAGGGAAACGACGTATGCCCAGTTCCCATAATCAACGAACCGTAATCCGTTAGTATAACTATTGGTTATTTAACCAAAATTCACGAAGCGTTGCGCATAGTTACACAAAATGTTTCGAGTTAACTGTCAATAACGAACTACCGTTGTTAGATTTTTTATTATTCTTACAAAAACTACCATTCGTAAAAAAAAACGACTCGTTTGTTATGGGTGTTAGTCAACGATACTAATACATAGAAATACTTAAATAGATACCAGAATAAATTTAATAAACATCCAGACCCGGAAATGCAGACATCTAAATGTTCATCACACAAATGCCTGTCTACATCGGGAATCGAACCCGAGCCTCGCGGTTGGTCGATGTAGTTAGGCGTGTACACTAACCACTCGACCAACGAGGCGGCCATAAATAAATAAATAAACCCAATTGTAGCATACAGACTAATCCGCTAGCAACAGTTAGTGAAACTATTTAATTACTTACCTCCATATTGGCCAGCCTGTGGTGAACTCAAGGATATAAATGTACTAACAGAAACATTTGGAAATGTTTGTATTATGCCTCTTGCAATCAAACCTCCTTGGGAATAACCTGAAACATATACAGTCCATATTTCAGTTAAAGCAGTGGAACTGGAAGTCCTATTTCTTAGAAACCAGGATCTGCCGGATCACCTTCACGATTTGCACAAACATGTAAATACTTCAACATCATCATCAGCCGGAGGGCGTCTACTACATAGTCCACACTTAGGGACATAGGCCTCCGCCAAAGACGACCTCCCACCAGGTGGATTGATGATCGGGTCAAAGTCGCGGGGAGTCGCTCGATACAAGCGGTAAATACTTCAATTGTTTCCCAAGTATGGATTCCTTACACTGTAACTTCTAACTTATCGGTAGAATTATTCTTTTTACTTTATGGTTTTTATCAAATATGATGTAGGTACCGGGGGATACCAAGGCTGACATTTCACGATCAGATCAATCGGATATTGTCCGAGGGTGGTGTCAAGAGTCTCCGAAACCGGCGTGTTTGTATGAAAAGGGTAATGAATGTGAAGGAAGCAAGACAGGTTTGTCAGGATCGTGAGGGCTGGCAGTCGATACTCCCTGCCTACCCCGTAAGCGACTTGGCGCGAAGATATGTATGTATGTATCAAATATGCACAGGTATTATTATTAATCTAAATATATAAAAATGAATCATCATTTTGAGTTTTCATCGCATCACGCTTGAACGGGTGGACCGATTCGGCTAATTCTTTTGTTTTGTGTTGCTTATTGTCAGTAGAAGGTTTTTTTGAAGAGAAAAACCGGAAAAATTGCAGGGAAAATAGTAAAACAATACTTCATTTTTTTCATACAAACTGTTAGTAGCTGCTAATGTCAAGCAATACGAAGTTCGCCGGGTCGGCCAGTAAGTTCCACAATGATTTGCCTTGATAACTGTATCACCTATTCTTTTTATACAGCGGCATTGCTTTCGAGCTTCAGGTTAATAAACTCATTGTAGCAAAGATAAGAAGAAATTGAATATTACAACACTGACATTAATAAAATCGAGTTCACTTGAAGCAATAAATTTCCAGAGACAGTAATTAGTGCTACCTCAGTGAACTTTATAAAAAAAACAGATTAGATAAACATTCAGCATAAATACATCTTATATACCTATAAAAATCAATAATTGTTTGTTAGTCTCGCTAAAACTCGAAAATAGCTGGACAGATTTGGCTTATTGGAACGAAGTTCCTTACGGCTGGCTTGGCGAAGGGATTTTGCTGCGCGACCGAAATGAAAAATATGTGATAGTAAAAACCGTGAGAAAAACCAGACGCGACAGTTGCTGCGCGACCGAACTGAAAAAAATGTGATAGTAAAAACCGTAAGAAAAACCGTGGAATAAAACAGTTAAACGAGACGTGCACAGGCGCGACAGTCTTATACACGAGCGAGTAGTGTATAATAATAATAAATAAATAATAATAATAATAAACAAACAGAATGGCTGGAATGAAGTTTGCCAGAACAGATAGTTTATCATAAAAAGGGACTTAATAGTGACTTCTTAAAATCAATAATTTTTCATAACCCTTACTGCTATTGAAATAAAACATTTTTTGGAAGTGTAATAAGTATGTTTGATGAATGATATATTAATGGGCAGTTCTGAAACGCCAATCAATTCTAACCAATGATTTATCATTTCATAAGTGTAGACTTCCAAACCGAATGGAACTGAACATCTGTTTAAAAAGTGTTTGGTTTGGACTTCTAAACAAAACTCATGTTAAACAACTGTTATAAAGAGATAAATCATAGATTAAAATTGATTAGCATTTCGGAAACTGGCTATAAGTCTATCAATTAAACTTCTCAAAATTAATTACCTATCATGTTAATTCCTTCTGGGTACTGGCTGGAAATATTAGCTACATCCATACCAATCTCTAGGACTTGATGCCACATAGTTTCTAGACTGGACCAACCCTCGAATCTATTAACATTGTACACTTTGGTGCCTGGATGTTTCTGAAACATAATCAAATCATACCTAATTAAATCCTGGTTACATATACATCTGGATGTAAGAACATATCTTGTTACCATTAATTTCAATTCAATTATGCAATTAAAACCTTATATCAAAATTCCATAGTTTGTATATTTTTTATAAAAATTGCCCACCTTTTTAGGTAAGGGGTAAACATACACATATAACTCAAATAACTGACTGCAAGGCTCGAGTTTGATTCCTGACAGGGGCAGACATTTGTGTAATGAACATTTAGATTGAATTTTCAGGTCTCAGTGTTTATTGACTTTATTCTGGTACTTACATTAGTATTTCTGTGTACTAGTGTCTTTGACTAACAGCCATAACACAACCATACAATTTGCTTACTTTGTGGTTAGATTAATTTTGTGTAATATGTCCAGGGATATTTATTTATAATTCATTTGTTGTTTCCTTATCAAATTGAACTGGAATGTAGCAACTTTCTCCAATTTACGTCACAGAAATTTCTTCTCCTTCCTTTTAATAGATCATATCTTCTCGTCTTTCAAATTTTTGTAATCAAGCAATATGAAGACTATTACCAGAGATAGGGTTACCAGGTCGCCGCACTAAATGGCTGGGTAGCCCTGCCAGTTCGGCCTAACAATCAAATAATAATACCAGACAACTTCCACTATTAAGGATTTTACATCATATCATACATAAAAAATATTGTAAAATTCAGTTTTTTTAATTACTTACCATAAACCGTCATAAACTCTAATTGAATCTAATAAACTTGATCCACACTCATTTCTAAAAATAAAATGCCTAAAAAAATTTGGACAGGCTGGGCATTGTCAGTTTTGGCCGGACAAGCAAACAAAAAGCCCAACTATGTACATCTTTATGAAATTGTTTCGCAACTTTAACTAGTGTATGACTTTGAATGTAACACAGTAATAAAGTCTGTCTGGCAAAGAGGTGACAGTAAAATTCAGAATGTCAACACACCGAATTAGGCAATGAGTTGCTGTTGCTAATGCTGTCCTTGACAGAAATACCCCAGTGTTTATGGGTTTGATAGTCTATTTTCTCACTTGCAATAGCCAATGAAAAGCATAGGTACATAACCCTTTTTATTTAATTCAAAACATCTTCACTCCCATTTGGGTGATTTTAATTAAGATACAAAATAAAAAAAATCATAAACCCATCTTAAAAATCAAAAGTTTATCCCAAACAACTTATTTTGTTAAGAATACAAACGTGATTTTATTTTTCATCTGAACAAAAAAATTTAAAAAAAAATTATTACATTGCAATAGTCAGTATTTACCAAAAAATTATAGACAATAACTTATAGTATAATTATGATTTAATAAAAAAAACGATTACGAAAAAACGATTATTACATTTTGTCTTATCTAATGAGTATTTTTCATACATAGGTATAATACATGCGTATTTAACTGTCAAAAGTGGGATTCTTAGCATTATGTGCATACCCTGAGTGGGATGGCTCATTAAGTCTCAGAAATTTTATGTCTTGCTTGTAACAGGACTGTTGACAACCCTATCTTTTTAACTTTACAATTCTGTTAACTCAAATGAACATACAAGTCCTTTTAATGTAATAAGGATTCTCTCAATTATACTTACAACATCATATTTTAAGGATGACTGATAATATATATTTTTTAACTTATTTACTGACAAAACACATAATACAATATTAGGTTGGAATAGCATGAAAAAACCAAATAGGTCTGTAAAAAAATGATACCATACATCCTTTATTATCTATGGCTAGTTTTTTTTCATTGATTGATCTTTTTATTTCTATACAAAGAAACAATAAATAAATAAATAACAAGGTTGACAAAGTAGAAGGTTTATCAAAAATGAAGTATGTGCATACAGGTAATATACTGCAAGAGATATAAATTTATTCCCAATTTCTTCAGCATTAACTACTTTTTCCATTCTATACAAGATATAGAACTTTAATTTATATTTAAAAATTTGGTTAAAGATTTTCTCAAACTAGCTGGCAGATTGTTAATGTCGCGAATGTAAATAATGTAATGTTTGCTCACCGTTGGCAAGTCTATCACCAACCGGCCACATATCCAATCCCTAGCAACTTTTTTATTATAAAAAAGTTGGAACTTGGGAACCCAGGTACAAATGTAACGGGAACAAAGTTTGACGGCAGACCGTTGAGAATCATGGCACCATTTAATTAGTCTATGAACAACAGATTGCATAAATTCAAATACTTTTTGAGGATCTTTATGAGCCAAAACCAGACATATATAGCCAGTAAAACTGGTAACAAGTGCTGTAGCTGACATATTTATTCATACTGTTATGATAAAAAGTTAACAGGACCCCAGGACTGACCATTGAGCTGTACCTGTTATAACCTTTATCGGCTCCTAAAATAGTTGCCTGTTTTAACCAAGTATGCACCATTTTGCAGAAAAATTTTACATTTTCCATGAAAGCAGTAGATCCTTCATTAATTAATCCATCATGATTAATGGATGAGATAACCATCATCTCATTTACATGCCAGCTGTTTATGGTCGAGGTTGTCAAAGGCTTGCGAAAAATCTATATAGCCAAAACCATGCGTTTTTTGTCTAAATGCCCAGTAACTTCATCAGTTAATTTTGCTGACAAACTAGTTGCACTTTATCCCTCTTGAAACTAAAGTAATCTAAAACTAAATAACTCCTTACACAACAGATGTAAATAAATAAAGCAAATAATAAATACAATGGTGATTTACTTACTTCCTGAATTCTTTTGCTAATCATCTCCATGCTGCCACTTCCAGTCATGATTCCATGAATCAAAACAACGGGTTTGTAAGTAAAACTAGGAGTAAAATTAGAAACTAACACAAGAAATATTATGCCCCACATTATTCAGTCTTTTGTTTTCAACACGACCTTAACAAATGCGCTCAAAAATATGCAAATGAGTATTAATACGCTCTAATAATATTAATGACTTGCGTAAAAAGATAAGAGATTGACGCAAAGTTAAGAAAACAGCTGTGTTATCAAAACAACAGGGCCTTGATCTAAGTAATCCTTGGCCAAGATACAAAGCCTCAAGGATAAAACTTAAATATAAAAATTTAATCT
Source organism: Calephelis nemesis (assembly GCA_002245505.1). Taxonomy (NCBI): domain Eukaryota; kingdom Metazoa; phylum Arthropoda; class Insecta; order Lepidoptera; family Riodinidae; genus Calephelis; species Calephelis nemesis. The sequence goes on along the minus strand of NJDD01000098.1, from coordinate 67,633 downwards.
TTCATACACTCTTTAGATAAGGACGTATTTATTTGGTACTATACTATTATTAGTTATATCTCATCATTTTAAAATCACTACATACCAAAACGAGCTAAAAAACTTTAATTTGTAAAATCTGTCAAAGGGCCAAGGGCCAAGGCAGGCCAAGGGGTGTAAATTGTAATCTGTGCCACTCTCAGATAAAGTATCTTATCTGAGGTGCCACTGTGCTGTCAAAATTCAAATGTCAATAACAAACAAAGAGTATGGGGGTTGGCGGGAACGGTCGGAGTGGGAAGGCGCACTTTTCGAGGGTTCCCTCCAATCTCTAAGCTAAAAATGTGTAATATAATGTAAAAATATATAATTTGTAAATTAATTTAAGTGTAAATATTACTTAGGTGTGTGTCAATGTGATTTAGTAAATAAACTGTCCCAGTGAAAGACTATTGTAGTGTTTTATCACGACAGAAGAGGCAGAGGTCTGAACAAGAAAGAAAGTTGAAGACGAAACGGGAAAAAGACATGAAATATTTAGATATGGGTTTATTAAATAATATAAGACTAGTATAAAATATAGAGGTAAAAAAATAATAATTAAAATACTTTATGCACTGACGTAGAAGTTTTGGTGCCATCATGAAAGAAGATGATTTTGGTGTTCAGAATTTTGGTTTTATAATTTATGTGAAAATAAAACAAATTAACAAATATGTATATAAACTTCAAGAAATTAAAACTAAAGACGTATTGAAGGACTCAAATAACCTTTGTATTAGTGAATACACCCCAACCGAAATGACTTTTAAAAAGGGGAAGACAATACGTTCATAAACTGAAGAAATGACTTTGAAATTTTAATACATACGAAAAAGAATTAATTATTACGGAAGACTTGGCAGCATGGCCGAGAGGTCTTAGCCCTCTCCAAAAAAGGGGCAAATTAACCTAAAAAAATTAATAAATGTCATCACAGAATGTCATTTCCATGTGTAGTCTCGGTGGAATCTAGAAATCCAAAATATTTAATTGAATGTGTAATAATTTTATATTCGCGTGTTTTATAAAACGATTGTAAATGATTTTACAGATAGATTAGTTGCACATAATGCATAAAACGTGTTTTTAGACTACATAAAAAGAGAATACAAATTGTTAAAAGAATTACACACATAACCTTAAAATGGCTTCTACATCTTTACAAGAACAGCTGCAAAAGCTTGCTGCACCTCAGACTGCTATTTATAAAGACGACAAGAAAAGGGCATCTTTACTTTTTAATCCAAAAGAGGCTGCATCGAAGGACCGTGACACATTTTACGAAATAGGCCTTAGTGGACTCAAGGAGTTGATCACTTTACATGAAGGTTTTAATGTCTACATGGACACACTGTTCAGTTTGACTTCTAAGGATTTTGAACGAGCAGTTCAGAGCAAAGATGTGAACCAGAAGTTAGATCAGACTATTGAACAATTCCTCTTACAAATTTCACCCTATTTTCTTTTACAATCATCTCATAAAGCTCTAGAATGGTTGGTGAATAGATACTCCATACATCAATACAATCAAGATGCGATAATCACACTTATTTTGCCATACCATGAAACAAAAATATTTGTGAGATTTTTACAAATTCTTGAAATCAAGTCAAGTAGATGGAGCTGGTTGCAACCTCTACAAAAACATGGTGTTCCTTTATCAAAGCAGGTTCTTCACAATCAATGTGTATCAAATACAGCAACACTGCAATTTATTTCAAAAATGGTAATAAAATATGTAAAGAAATTTGGAGAAAGAGCTTCACAATTAAATACAGTATTTGCATTCTTCTGTTCAACTGTTATAGGTACTATAAGCACAAGTAAAAATGTCACTGAGGCAATTTTAAGTGCAATATTGCCAGCAGTTTTAAAAGGCTTAGATTCACCAGTAGAAGATTTCAGGTCTGCCACATATGTCACATTTGGTTATTTAACTACAAAAGCTACTATCCAAGCTAAAACATTATACGAAATTTTAATAAAGCTCCTAACTTCTGAATATGCGGTAACATATGATGCAATTTTACTTATCAACTTGATTTACACAAATCAGAAGCACTTAAAGAAGATTCCTGAAGAAGTATTAAAAAGTATTTCTCCTGATACAATGAGTAGTTTCTGCACAAATTTAAAAAAAATGGTGGAGCTTAAAATTAGTATACAAGCTTTTGTGACAGCTTTTTTAATAAGCGTGCTGCCTCTTTTACAAAGAGAGAGTGAAGAATTCAAATTATTCTGTAAGCTGCCAGAGTTGTTGATTGATGAGGTTGATCTTAGAAACCAACAACCTGAAAAAATAATAAGGTATGTTTTACTAAACCAACTGCTAAAGAGAGTGTCATCTGCTTGAGATACACATAGATGACCTTTTTTTCCTGCAGTTCTGTCTTGCTTCTTCCACATTTAACATTCTTCTCTAAAAACAAGCAGATTTGGGAGACGTCGGTTACCTAGGTAATCTAATACAAATTGTCATCAGCATGTTGTCCACTTAAGATGAATGTTTATAATTTATTGTAAACAATGAATCAACTAAAAAAGTAATTGTAGTTGTTCAGTAGACGGTTCTTTAAATTGTACATTAATTTGCAAATAGTCATATTTTAGACTACCAGTTGTAAGTTTGTAGTTTGTGCCTAATTAATCGACTCGGTGTTAGGAAGACATATCTCAATGACTTTTTTTTTTGCAGAGAAGCTTAACTTAATACAATTGAAAGAATTTTGCTTGAGACTTTGTTTTTACTATACCAGTTCTATAAAAGTTAATATGTTTTACACAATACAATGTAGTACTACATCTATCTTTATCTATACTTGTAATAAATCTAAGTAGAAGAATGAATAATAATAATAAAAAATATTGGGGTTATAATTGGTTAAGGCTCTTAATTGTTTTGATTTGTCCAGCTGTTTTCTATCTCCCATTTTATTTAATATTTGTCAAACACTAATTAGGTTTCATTTTGCAGCATGTAAAAGTTCTGGTTGCACATGTCTAGAAGAAATACTGACTCGTCAAGTCCGATAGTAGTTTTAAATATCAAATATTAAAAGTTCTGATTTGTCAAGCATGTTATTAGTACTGAATTGTCAAATCTGTTAAAACATTTCTTAACTTAAATCCGTTTTTTGTATAAAGAACAGGAAGTATAACTATTCTTACATCATGACTAATTTTAC
>NJDD01000098.1:47843-63995 GCA_002245505.1 Calephelis nemesis | reverse complement strand
TACGAAATGCCCTATGATCTGACCTATGCTATACAGCCTGTACACGAACGACGTACCACGACCGCCGCGCGTCCGCCGTTGCCCGTTTCGCGGACGACACGGCACTATATACGTCTAGTCATATTGGACAGTTTATAGGTAGAACTCTACGTAGAGCGTCCACTCTCCTGGGCGAATGGTTCAGGAAGTGGCGCATAGAAGTAAACACCGATAAAAGTGCAGCGGTGTACTTTAATCGGGGTACTAGGCCATTCGAACGGATGAGAACCTATCGCTATCCAGGTAACATCAAAATATTCGATAGAATAATTCCCTGGGAAAAATCAACAAAATACCTAGGGCTTGTTTTAGACAATCAGATGTCGTTCAAACCCTACATCTCACGTGTCACTAACAAAGCTAAGTATTTACTTAGCCGCCTCTATTATTTAATTAATAAAGACAGTAAAATGTCGCTTCGTAACAAAGTGACACTTTACAAAACGTGTGTCAGGCCAAACATAGCTTACACAAGTGTAGGCTTCGCACATACGTACCCGACCCATCTTAAAAAGCTACAAATAGTCCAAAATAGGTTCATGCGTACGAGCGACGAGCCGCCACTATTCCTCCACCTAGTCCACCCAGTAACCAGAACGCAGACAGCAGACAGCCCTTGTTGCTGGCGTTGTAGGGAACAGTCCAATCCATCTAAATAATGATGTCTCGGGCTGAGCACTCTGCTCGGCCCACAAAGCCCGGTGAAGTTGTAAAAACCGCGAGGTTAACAACACATAAGTCATTCCAAAAAAAACCGGGCACATTTCCAATCCTGACCAACATTTTTTTTATTAGAAAATTGTGAAAATCCAATTCTCTCTTTGTTGGCCGACCGGGGATTCGAACCCGGGACCTCATGCAGTCAAGTCCAACACTTGGACCTCAGAGGCGACTAAACTAAAAGACTGGATTAAAAACTTATCCATTTGGGCATTCTCCACCAGTCAATAGGCCAACAGAGAGTGAAGTTTGCTAATATCGTCAAATAATGATAAGAAACTAAATGAATACTTTATAATATTTAATTAGATAAACTGCACATACTGCACAAGGATGTACTTAATTATAAATATAAACAAACATAAAATAAATATTTTAGACCATAATCAATACAAAATATAAACATTTTGTGTGTAAATAAATAACTGTGATTTAATTTATAACATATGCTTTTTTTATTTCAGTTGTGTGCTTAATTCATTTAAAGGTACTAAACCCAAAAGTACAAATGATGAAAGTGATGTTGAAATAATTGATGATGAAGAAAATCCATCAGATGGAATCCTGAAATGGTACTCAAGGTTTTTAAAGAAATTTGAATGTAGTTATCCAGATGCTTTTGATAAGGTTATTAAAAAAGAAATGAGCTCCAGTAGTAATATAACTGCGAAAAGACGTGCCAAACTGTCGCTTGTGCTGGGCTTCAATCCAGCTGTAGCCCACAAGATCAAAGGAAAATATTTATTCGAAAATCTTAATCATGTGAATCCAGAACACCGTATTCTAGCTGTTAATTATATTGCTAAAGAATTTGGTTCCTTAAAGATAGAAAATCAAGAATTTTTAAAAGAATCTATTTTAAACAGATTATTAGACGACAATCAAAAGGTTGTCACCAATGCTTTGGAAATTCCTAGTCAAAGTTTAGAAGAGATTTTAAAAGAACCTGATTTAACAAGCATATTTTCACACATTATGGCTAAGGATGCAAATAAATGGGGAGCAGTAATGACAAAAGCTATAGAATATTTTTGTTCCATTAACCAGCTACCAGTCAATCATGATGTGATATTGGCTATAATGCCACATCTTTTTGCAAGTGATAAAAAATCTGCTGAATTAACATTAAATATTGTAAATTCAGCATGGGGCAAGAAAGCAGGCTTTAAAGCTTTAGTTAAAAAAATAGATAAATCAGTATGTAACAGTCATCTTGAACTAAATAAAATTATGTTTAAAGCAATATTTGATGAAAAGATTTTGAATTTTGAAAAAAAACTTGATGCTGATCTCTTAAAAAGAGAAAATACTCTAGACGTACTCTTGTTTATTCTTGTGAAAAGTAGTAATATTGATAATGGATCTGTCAATAGTAATAGGGAACTCTTGAGTATTCTTTTGTCATGTATTGCAAACAAAACTGTTATTGGTAGCGTCATCCATTCAGAATTTTGTAGTGAGAATTTTTTGGAGTTTGTTGAGCTAGCTAAAATGGATCAAATTTTATTTGAAGTGATGGAGTACGTATTTGCTAACATTACAGAGCAATTAAGTGATAAAAGTGTTGAAAAGTCATGGTGTAATGTCCTAAGTACAACAGAATCTAAACTTGTAAGAGAATTATATGAAATTTTTATTACTGGTTGCACAATTGAAGTGTATTCTAAAAACTATGCTAATTTAATGCAAAAACTGTTAAACAAATTGTTTAAAAAGCCAAATGAGAAATTTGAATATATTTGTAGTATGGCTGTTGGTCATTTACTTTACTCAACAGAAAAAAAAGATTTAATAAATCCGGAACTTCAATTGCGCAGTATAAAACTAATAGTTAACTTTGTAGGTGCTCAAAAAGATGCAAAATGGATTTATGACTCTGATGTACTTGTTGCAACAATACTAATTAATTTGAACAGCCCAATTTCTACTATTCGAGACTGTATAATTCAGTTAATAAAGACAATTATTAACAATGACCCTGATAAAAATTGTATTTATGTACAATTGTATAAAGAGCTGATAGCTCATGAACAGGAGCTTCTCATGGATCATGAGCAAATACTACAAACATTAAGAACTATTTTAACTCAACAGGCCATTGGTAATAAAATGTTTAGAAAAAATTGTTTACAGAAATTGACTGGCATGTTGTTGGGTGACACACCACCACATATTAAATCAGCATTAGTTATGATTCTATCCAGCATAAGCAATTCAAATAGTTTCTCTCATATTATTCAGTCTCTTAATGCATTGGAAAATATCTTAAAAAATAATGCATCAGATATGAAATTTGTTTTGGACATTTATCAATCCAATTTAATAAGAAATGTTTACAGTTTAATTAATGAACAAACAATTACCGCTATAAGCATAGATCATGTTCGGAAATCCATTGAATTTGGACTAAAAGAATATAGAGAATGTATTTTAAATGAAGACCAAACTTTTTCGAGTCCATGTGTGTTAATTATGAAAAAGTTTAGTGAGAAGGTTCTGGAAAAAGTTCCAACTGATAGAATGAAGGATTTGGTTCATCTAATTACTTCTGCTGGCACGTTTAGTAATAATCCTGCTATCGCTAGTACAGCCTCTAAAGTTATGAAAAAGATCAATTTACATTTTGCTGATTTTAAGCCTATTTTAGAAGGCATGTTAAATGTTAAAGATCCTGCCTCAAACGTGCCCAAGAGGAAGAATGTCACTATTTCTATGCTTTCCTATCAATTGGTAGAAACAGACGAGTGGCGTCTTGGGGTTACACTTTTGGAATATATTCAAAGCAAAAAGAAGATGAGTACAGATAGCAATTTTGTTTCCCTTCTTTTTCAACTACTTAATAAATGCTTGAGATTTGAGGAGCAGTCTTTTGTTGAATACACAAAACAGTTAATTTTGTCATCTATTTGGTATTATTGTAAGGAAAATGTTGATGAAACTGATAAAGACCAAATTAAATCAATCAAGAACATTTTCAATGTTGAGTTAGTGGTGCAATGTATAAGAGGCACCCAAAACCCTCAAACTCAGCATCATGCTCTAATTCTTTTATCACATGCTGCGTATATGTTACCAGAGCAGGTTCTTCATCACACTATGGAAATATTCACTTTTATGGGATCATCGGTGTTGAGACACGATGATGCCTATAGCTTCCAAATTATAATTAAAATAATTGAAACTCTTATTCCAATACTAGTGAAGTTAGATAGAGATATTAATGATTATTCTGAAAAAGAACTTCAACAATTGCAAAAGCGCGTAGTTCCTGTGCTGCGTATTTTTGCAGATGTAGTCTTACATGTTCCTGAGCACAGAAGACTACCTCTTTATAAGAAGCTCATAGATACATTAGGAGCAAATAGGTTTTTATGGGTGTTTATTGGTTTGCTACTAGAAACGCACGTTGCCCACGCAAATGAAAATAAAAAGAAAGATAAAAGATCGACACGAGCATTGGCTGATCAAGAGTCTCCGATTAACAGGCTTGACTTTGGTCAAAGTATCTTGTTAGAATTTTCACCAGTTATATGTTTAGAAACGTTGATTAAGCTTTTTGAGTATATGAAAACGTTGCCACTTCAAAAAGATGATGATTCTATGGATACAGATGTTGATGCCAGTGATATATTTAGTGTTAACGGACATACGTCAGTTCAACTGCGGCATTACAAATATGTATTAGTAACTTTCATGAGCTCATTTCTCTCCTCTCCGAGATTTATTCAACACAGTAGTCAAACTACTGATGTTACAACTATGGAAACTCATTACAAATCATTTATAGTCCACACCCTGACGTTTATCCACACTATATCGAAGGTAACTGATGAGAAAACTGCGAAGTACTGGAGGGTCATGTTGCACCATAGCTATGATTTACTTGATAATACAAATAATTTGTTATCTCCACCTATGTTTGTGTCAGTAATTCGTGGTCTGCTATCATACACAGTTCACACAGTAAGGAGAAAATCTATGGAGCTATTGAATTCGAAAATTCAATACAGTCCTGAAATGTTTTCTGAAGTTGATAATCAGGTTTTATTTTCCTTACTTCCTCCACTTTTAGACATTGTTAAGACGATTGATAATACTGAAGAAAATGAAAATGAATTGGTGAGACAAGAAATTGAGTTGAACCAACAAGCTGCTTTGTTATCGTTGAAGCTTCTTACTCGCATGTTGGCTTCAATAGACCCTGAACCATTTAAAGTAGTTTTAGAAACTGTAACGAATTATACTTGCAACCTGAATCTAAGTGGTAATGTTATGGCATCACTTGTACTTTGTTTAGCGGAATTATGTTCTAACTTAAAAGCAAATGCATTATCAAGTTTGCGCAAGTTCATGCCAGCTCTAATTAAAGTATTGAAAAAGCAAAGACAAGCAGATACACCTGAGCTAGTTTTACTTAGTACAGTTACAGCCATATCTAAAATAGTGGAGAGTCTACCATTGTTTTTAAGCCCATATCTACAGAAAATACTTTATGAGTACTCCATATTACTGTCTAAATGGTTGAATTATGATCAAGAATGCAGTAAAATTTCAGCTATTGTGTCTAAACTGACAAATATCAGAAAGAAAATTGCGGGTTCCATACCGCCAAGAGTTCTTATTCCAGTTGCTAATGAGACACACAAATTAGTTTTGGAAAAGGAGAATTTTGATGCTGTGGGTGCACTCATGTCAGTCCTCGCAGAAAGTTTTACTAATGTTACAACTGCCGATTTCTCAGCATTGCAGCAAGATTTAACTGCGTTCTTTTTATCTGCGCTGCAACTTAGAAGTGATGCAATTGATAAAAATATTGATGAAGCTGTCATTGGTCGAGCGGAAGATGAAGTTGTTAATGCTCTTGTAAATCTGGTGTTGAAATTATCTGAGACCAGTTTTAGACCATTCTATTTCAAGATCTATGATTGGGCAATAAGAACGAATATTGAAGGACATAAAGATAGAACTATTACATTCTACAGGTATTAATTTTTGTTATACGTAGATTTTAAGTAGACATTTTCTTTTTTGGTATGTTATTATCAACCCGCCTCCAAAAAACGGTATCGTTACTCACTGTTTATTAACAAATTAATGTATTAACCACTATCATTAATGTCATAATTTCAGCCAATTCCAAGCCATTTCTTGATACTGTTAACAAAAAAAAAATCTTTTGCAACATACTCAGAGCAACAACTACAGTTAAAAATTATTTTGATTCAGTTCAGAAACATCGTTGCTAAACCTTGACTCTGTTTTGGTTCTAATATTAAAGTGGTTGGTACCCTTGTTTTTTTTCGCATTGGCGTATCTTTTTGGTTTATCCGGGATTTTGCAAAAGTTTTTAATTTTCTGATATTTTCAAACTGTGCGCATTTCTCAAAATTTGCCTTTTGTAAGATAATTGCACTAAGAATTATAACACTACAAACATTTTAGCGTAACTTGGAAAGATAAATTGTGTATTAGAAAATTAAAAAACGTTTGAAGGTTAGTAGTTAAGTCATTTTCAACTTGTTGCATAACCACCATAATTTATAATTTATTTATGTATTACATTATGTTTTAGGCTTAGCAGTGCAATTGCAGATAAACTAAAAGGTCTTTTTGTGTTATTCGCTGGCCATTTTATAAAAAATGCTGCAGAACTGTTAGACGCTTGCAATAATAGTAAAACAGAAGATTTATACTTTGACTCAGAAGAAAAATGCATCTTATTAATTGAGGCCATAATTAAAACTTTGCATATAGTATGTTTATATGATAGCCAAAGCTTCTTGAATAAAGATAGGTTTGACACCATGATGCAGCCAATAGTTGATCAACTTGAGAATACTTTGGGAGGTATAAATCGTCTTAAGACAAGAGCTAAAGAGTCGATAATACCTTGTATATCTCAATTTGCGGTTGCTGTAGCTGACGACTCTTTATGGAAGTTGCTCAACTATCAAGTTCTTTTGAAAACGAGACATAATGATTCTGAAATACGGTAAGAAAATATATCTTTATGTTTATTACTTGTATAAATTGCTTAGTATATTAAATTTATAGGTTTACATTTTTTTAAATTTAGGTTTAAAGAATTAATTAGTTAATATTAAGGATTACACATAGAAACTCAATAAAATTATTACATTAAGTCTCCGCCGCGAATATTGTCCGACAGAAACAGGTTATTAGCGATAGGACCGCCTTTGTGTATTAATAAAAACTAGTGGTGGCCCATTGGTCGAAATTCGACTATAATAAATTTTAATATCTTATTGATAAGAACGCCATCTTCATTTCTTAAGACCAACTACTTTGTTTCCAAACTTTTTATCGTATCTGTGATCTTTTATCGTTATCATTAATATATTTGTTTGTGTGTTTCAAATGCCAGGTAGTGTGGGTAATGTTTTATTTATTGCTTTAATGCACTTTATAAGCATTATTATTGAAAAAATTTAACCTTCTGCACTTCACCTACACATAAACTTTAAGTGCGCCAAATTTTATGCTCCTGCGTCCGTGCAATATTCGTGAAAAGGGGTCCAAAGTTTTGGCATCACGTGTTAATATATAGATCGCATGGTAGTCTTTAAAATAAAGATAAATAAACAATGAGACATATCATGGTGCTAATAAGTACACATCGCTTAAATACATTCAAAATGTAAGGTTGCGTTAGCCGAGTTAGTCTCAGGGCTGAATTTTTAAGCGTCATAACTAACTCCACCATAATGCCATAATTTTAGCTAGCATCCACCACAAGGATTTGCAGTAGGATGACGGTAACCATCATCAGGTACCATTGATTCCTATGCCTTTACTAAAACCTGAATGAACTGTGGTAGAGTTTGCAGCGACTCACCCGGATTGGTATCACGCCTTACCTATTTCTGTCGCCATAACGTCATGACGTGTTCCGGTTCGGAGGGTAAGGTAGCCGGTAAACTTATTTTTGCTCGAGGCAAAACATCCCAGCCTCAAGTTGGCGACGCATAATTTGGTGTCTAGGCGGCGGGAATATCTTACCATTAGGAAATTCGTGTGCTTGTTTGCTTTCCAATATAATTAAAAAAACAACTTTAAGTTAGCAAAACAGCCTTATGAAAATCAGTTTCGATGTCAAAGGCATATTTTGTACAATGTTCCTTCTGGTTTATAATTACGATCTGATAGTGTAATGTTTTTTATTTTATTTTCAGATTAACGGCATTGGAATGTCTTGTTTCCATGGCATCACAATTAGGTAGCAACTGGCTCCCTCTACTGGCAGAGAGTGTCCCGTTCCTTGCTGAGCTTCTGGAAGATGGAGACCCAAAAATAGAAAGTGCCACCAAAGACGCAGTTAGGACTTTGGAACAAATACTCGGCGAGCCCCTGGAGAAATATTTTTAAATGAATATAAAGTTTATTTAAACATGTTTTTTAATAAAATAGGCAAGCAGAGGCGGAGTCCTTATATGGGAAATATATCATCGTCAATAAACACCAAATATGTTAATGCTACGCTAAACCAACTACCGTAAGCTGAAACTGAGATACCATTTCAAGGACAATAGTAAGCACTGACGTTGCGACCGCATTTGTCACTTGAACTACGATCTTGAAGCTCAGTGACGAGTTGCCTGGTTTCTAACGATCACGTTACCTATGTCTTACGCCACCACACCAGTGCTCGTCACTGTCGTATTCTGGTTTGGAGGGTAGTGTTAAGGGTAGCCGTTAAACACACTATTTCGCAACACACTATTAGTCTGTTTGTTTGTCTTCCATTACATTTTTTATCTGATAAATTTGGGAAAAAGCACACGGTTTTGCTGTTGATAAGATTTAACCATGGTCTATATACACCATAGATGTTATCGGTTATTCCCAGTTGCCCCCAACGGAAATGCCCCTTGGGGCAACTGGGAGTATAATTTTTAAATTTTGAAACGTCCCAGTCTCCTACACCTTAGAGGCTGCAAAGGATAACTACATGTTTTTTTCCATATTTTGGTAGAAGTAAAGTGAATAATGTAGCAATAATTGTTTTTTAATATTGAATAGTGGTTCTGAAAGCTGCGTAAAAATAGTGTTACCTACAGTATAAAATCAAATCTAAGCTTATTGTGACAGTATAACGAGGTATTAGTATTATTGTGTGAAATAAAACAATATAAAAATATTCAAGGAACAACCTTCTTTTCATAAATGCCGTATGCGTTACATCAATTGGGATACGTAAATTTTTAAATTTACTAATAATAACTACTTTAAAATTACTTAAAAAGGAATAGTCATAATAAATATTAATGATTAAAAGTTTTTATATTAAATAATTTATATTTTTTTAACAATAAATTTCCATAATTTTAGTTTAGTTAAAATAACAGATTTATAAAAGTAGTATTTATCTTTAGTTAAAGTTGAGACACAAGTAAGTACATAATCATGTACCTACTTGTTATTACTGAAATAATTATAACAATGTCAACAGCAGCCAATAACATCATTATTATTATTATATTGCGTATTTTATTACTAACATATTGAACATTATTATATTGTTTTATTTTACACAATAATACTAGTAATGTCAGTTGGCACGATAAGCTTAGATTTGATATTTTATATTCAGACATTTTTTTCACGAAGTTTAGAACAACTTTATTCAATATTAAAAAACAATTGCTACACTATTTACTTAACTTCTAACAACATATAAAAAAATATGTAGGTATCCTTTACGGCGTCTAAAGTGGGGGAGACTGGGACGTTTCAAAATTTAAAAATTATACTCCCAGTTGCCCCAAGGGGCTTTTCCGTTCGGGGCAACTGGGAATAACCGACAACATCTATGGTGTATATATATGACTGCGACATTTAGAAAATTAAAAATCATACTCCCAGTTCCTCAAAGGAGGCACCGGGGGCAAATGGGACATTATTTTTTACGAATTCCCAGTTGCCCCCAGTGCGGGCGATGCCGGTCGGGGCGACTGGGAAAAACCCGATGCTATAACTGTCACTGTTCTGCGGCTGGGGTNNNTAAGGCCTATTATGCAAGTCTTCCTGCTACCAATCCTTTGGACCAGAATGTGACACATTATGCTGGCAGGAACAGGTAAGACGATGGATCCCAATCAGACATCTTGCTGCAGAGCACTTTACTTGCCCAATGTAAAAATATATTTTGCCCGTTCGCAGTAAAAATAGGTAATGGTCCTCTTAATTTTCCAAGAATTTATTCCTTATTCGTCTTGCGCTTTGATCAATATAAACCCTGCTTTCCAAAAAGCTCGTAAGGATTTTTGTTGTTAACTTAAAAGGTCTAAGTGGTAGAATTTTGCGGTACCTTTACTTGTTCCTGTCGTCATAGCGTCAGACTTCTATTTGTGGTGCTCCAGCAGCAGCGCGTAGAGATATCGGAATTAAACGTTGACTAGGGCCTTTTCCAATGTCTGCACACACACATACATACCTCCACACCAAGTCCCTTACGTGGTAGGCAGAGTGTCGAGTGCCAAATCTCACGAACCTGGCAGACCTGTCATCCTCCACATTCATCATCCTTTTCATAGAAACACACTGGTTTTGGAGACTCTTGATTCCACCCTCACATAACACCCGAGCGACTTTATCGTGAAATGTCAACCTAGATCTCTCCGGGTCTTTGCATTCATCTACATTCGCTTTGTATATCTGCTATAAAATGGGGAAACATTATTTACTTACTTTGCAATAGGATTCAATGTATGTTATTCGTTTAGGAATATTTATTACTAATTTCTTTCTTTCTTTCTTTACGTTTTGGCTTTCACGTTAGTATTTAGCCATTAGTCAAATAGAAATTTGCATCGAATTTTATATCAGTTTCAATTAATTATAATTAGTCATCAGTCATAAGTCGTCAGGAAGTCATGGTCAGGCTCTTGGGTAAAGCGGTGGCTCATTACACAAGCTCTGTAATGAGATTTGGCGGCAACGAGGAAGTACACGATACGCTAATTTCTTAATGATTATTTCATTTGTGCTCTTTCACTGAACAAAATTTTACAAAATGCCACCAAAATTGACTAATTTCTATCAATGTCAACACGAAATTCAATAATTATGAAAAAACTTCGACCATCTTTTCTCTCGATGGCGCCAAAACTCTCTATTACTAATTTATACATTTTCGTATTCACGAGTACAATAATAATGGCAGTGGTAGAAACTAAAGGCAAACAGTAGTAATTAGAGCTATGCTAATGCGAAGGAGCAGCACTGAAATGCAACCTCAGCGAGTACTTGTGATGTAAATCAGTCTAATGCAGTTTGATTATGCCGCTTTAGTCAAATATCTCCACTCTAGGATCTATTGAATATGCAAGGATAAGATATTGAAGGTTTGAGTTACAAATTCAATATGGTAATGGAGTTGTAGTCTGCGGTGTAGCTACGTTAACAATGGGGCGGGCAATGGGTTTTGGCGCCATCGTGAATGAAGGTGGTCGTAATTTTTTTTATTATTATTGAATTTCATGTTTATATATATTGCCACTGTGGTCTAGCGGTTTAGTTGTTGGACTTGACTGCATGAGGTCCCGGGTTCGAATCCCGGGTCGGGCAACAAAAAGAAAATGGGATTTTTCCAATTTTCTAATAAAAAAAATGTTGCTCGGGATAGGATAAGTGCCCGGTTGACGATAGGCTTGCCACCTATCACATTGTGGGACTTAGTATCTTCGGCTAGTCGTGGGTGCCCTGGTTGTGCCTCTGCCTACCTCTTCAGGGATATGGGCGTGAAGATACTTTACTTTATATATATTGAGTGTAATTAGATTAATTTTGTTCAGTGAAACAAATGAAATAACCATTAAGAAATTAGTGTATCGTCTATTTTCTCACTTTCGTCAAATCTCACTCGCTTGAGTAACGAAGCCACCGCTTTACTCATGACCTGACATGACTTTGTACATAGTGACTAATGACTGTATAATGTATAAGAATTAACTAACTTGACATTGGCAAAGTAGTCGTGAAAAACTATGGAAAGCCATATTTATAAAAGAAGAAGAAAAACAATGGGGCACTTGGGCTATAAGTTAGGTGTGAGTTATAGAAAAATTAAGTATCTATACTTACAAAGTAACATGTCCTTATTGACTGTTTCATCATCGTCAAGCAAAAACTGTCAGAGATGGTCATGAAATTTGGTGAGTAGGGTCTTTTTATTGAGTCAACATACGTTAAGGACGGAATTTTGGTTATTCTACACCTACTCCACCTCCTTAGGTGAAATATGGTTTGAATATTTTGTATGGAAGACCGTCATTTCTTAAGTAAGAAACATGGAACTTTATTTTTGGGCTACGTACTTCTTTATTAAAAATGAGTTGATACGTAAATTAGCGTTTCTGGAAATTCTACTCCTAAGGGGATGAAAGTTTGTATATAAGACCGTATTTTTTCAGTTACAAATATGAAACCTTATGTTTTTTTATGTTATAGAAGGCAAACAAGCAGACGGATTTTCTGATGGTAAGAAATTCACGCCGCCTAGAGACACCAAAGATGGTAATGGTGCGTTGCCTACCTGAGGTCAGGATTAAGTTTACCGGCTACCTTACCCTCCGAACCGGAACACGTCATGACGTTATGGCGGCAGGAATAGGTAAGGCGGTGGTACCAATCCGGATGAGTCGCTGCGAAACTCTACCACCTAGTCAGATGTCACGGTGTTAGTGATGCTAAGCCTATGCTCGCCTTTTACGAGCTGCCTGGCAAGAAAGGCAGATGGTCTAAGTATTCTGCAAAGGAGCCCGGACCAACACGGGGTAAATGTACGGGCTACTTATTAAAAATAAGTAGATATGTAAATTAGCGTCTTGGAAATTTTACTCCTATGGGTGTGAAAGTTTGTACCTATATAAGACCTTAATTTTTTTAATTAGAAATATGAAACTTTATTTTTGAGTTATTTATTTAAAACGAGTAGACTAGTAAATATGCGTTTCTGGAAATTCTACCCCTAGTGGGTTGAAATAAGGGTTGAAAGATTGTATGAAAGTCCTTATTAACGGGCTACAATCAGTTAGGTAATATATTAACTGCCACGCGATCAAAGTCCTGGGTAACATCTAGTATTTACTTATCTGTATAAAAATTGATATCTGTCTCGGTCACCGCATCACGCGTAAATGCATAGCATATAGATAGTATATGCAAATATTTTTATCGTTTTTGAAGTGAAAACTTCTTTAACAGCGTTGCGCACTTTTTTTGGGATGGGTTAAAACTTCTAAACTTGCGTCAGGACACATGACCTGATCGAAAATGCGTAAGATGGATGCAGAGTAAGCAACCGGCGCGGCGTAGGAGAGGAAGTATCCCCCTCTCTTTCTACGGCGCGGCGAAAATGTCTGCCTGCGCCTGCTGTTTCATTTAGACAGCGCAAGGCGCTTGCGCAGATGTTCGTGTTGTGATGTTAGTGTACGATAGCGCAATAAAGAATATTGTATTCTACCACATAAATTATAGTACTTTCATACTGATCATTAAAGCAATTCGTGCAAAATCATTCCCTAACTATTCCAAAATATCAAAAATGCACGACGTTAAAATTCAAATTTTCACTTCTGCCGGCCCTCCCGGAGTGCAATCCGTCGTTTTTTTGTTTGTTATCCTATAGATAAGTGCAGTAAGTTTTCACTAATCTACTCTTACTCTACTAAATCTTAAACTGAAGCCTAGATATATGACATAAAGTATTTAAATAGTGTATGTAGCTACGAGTAGGTAGGTATCTATCATTATTGCGTATCTGTACACGTAATTTATAAATGTTACAATAAACAAACAAGAAAGAAAGCTTTTCATTTGTTTGACCATTACCGATTATTTGTAAAGTAAACGTCGGCAATACTTCGCCGTCCGTAGCACGCGCGTTCGAGAGCCCGCCAAATATTGATTTACTACATTTCCAGCAAAGTTATGTCGTTAATCTACTGTTTCCGATAAATCTTACAAACTTTACATCATGCGGCTTCAAATGAGAGATTGTTCGCTAATGTGTTTGGCATTTGTTTTTGGCAAATTGGACACTCATTGGCCATTAGTAACTTCTACGGGGCTACCCTCTTTTTTTACGTTTTTTATTGGATTAGATATACCTAGCAAGCGTGCAAAAATATCTCGTGGTAAGAAAGGTACTTTATCTATTTTTTTTTCTGCTACAATAGGAACTTGATATCGATAAAAATAGTCAAAGTGGTGGTAATTGTACACAAACTAAACTTATTTTAGATGCATGCTATCTTTCTCATTTAGACATGTTTGATTAGTCAGTCATGTCAAATTGTGTGTGAATAAACGTCTGTAAAAATGTCGCGTAGGTACCTACCTACGCTCTAATCTGACGGCAATAAAGGTGTTATGTCTCTTTCTATTACTTTCGTTGAAAGAAGATAGCGATAACTTAAAATTAGTTTAGTGAGTTTGCCACAAAATTACCACCATTGTGACGCTTAAAATAATGTCATTAATTGTAATTTGTAAGAGGGGTACAATCTGTGATTGTGACTTGTGGCATCATGAATAGCGCCGAATCTATCCTCAAAAATCTGCAAAAAGTGTCAATATCTTTCTGGCAATTTTTCTCTTTGTGCCATTTTGGAAGTTCTACGACGACACTAAAAAATACTTAAGGCCCCATATTTAGTCAGCCAGAAGAGCCAATCACTGCGCTCCCCCGTTCCATGATTACTATGAAATATTGCGCTCTAAAGTAAACGTCTTAAGCGACAAATCACTATTTTTGACACTATAAAATTAATTTGAAAAAAAGTATAAAAACTGAAACACTTAACATTTAGGTATAGTACTTATCTATGTTTATGTTAAATCTGGTGTCGTTATTTTTATAATTGAAGTAGACAGTTGGGTTTTGCTTTCAAAAAAGGGTTAATTTTTGATTTTTTTCTGTCGAGCAAAGTGAAATGAATCGTGTTTTGGAAACACTTGTCTTATAATAGTTTATCTTGTGTATTTCTGTCACAAAGATCCATGATTGCTTTGTATGAAAAAAACATTATACTGCTGACGTATTTTAGTGTATATGGACCCTTCAATACTTAACAAACTCCATCCATGCAACACTGAGACCCAAAAATACAATTTATATTTATCTATTTCACAGATGCAGCCCCGGTAGGGTTACTCTTGAATCTCGATGTCATGGGCATTGGAATCGTACTAGTTTAGTTGCACACTTTTGAACACAACACAAGGGAATTATTAACATTTAGTTACAAATAAATTCAGCGAATGCGAAAAAATGATTTATTTTTTTATTATTAAATACATTTTATTAGTTCGCCAGTATTGTATTTAAGAGTAGGTACCTAAAATTACATACTCGATTCCAATTTCCAATGTTTCATGAATCGAGATTCGAGAGTAACCCTACTGATCTTATTGATGTTGGTTCGAATCGGCTGAGTATAACAGACTGTCTGCTTGTCTTCCTGGCATCTTGTGAGATGAGAGCGTGTAGGTTAAATAAGTCATAACCAACTAAACCACTAGTGATGGAGTGATGCCCAGCAATTTTCCTATTCCTGCCACCAAAATCATAGTATCATGATCCGGTCCGGAGTGGAACACCCTGGCCACAGTAAGTACAAAGCACCTGTAACTTCTACGGTGTCTATAAGCCACGGTTGTCTTTTACAACCAGGAAAGCTGCGTCCTTTTTCGCTGTTTAATAACAAAAAATCGAAGCTCAACCTCGTGGATGGTCAGAAGATAAAGTATATAACTAACGCCTCAACCAACGACGCTGGCAATTAATCTTATCAACAAAGTATCTTCACGCCCTTATCCCCGAAAGGGATAGGCAGAGGCACAACCAGGGCACCCACGACTAGCCAAAGATACTAAATCCCACAATGTGATAGGTGGCAAGTTTATCACCAACCGGGCACATATCCTATCCCGAGCAACATTTTTTTTATTAGAAAATTGGACAAGCCCAATACTCTTTTTGTTCCCCGACCCGGCATTCGAACCCGGGATCTCATGCAGTCAAGTCCAACACCTGAACCGCTAGACCACAGAGGCGATCTTATTAATAATTCCATATTATAATATTCTATCGGATTTGCATATTATATCCTTGCATTGATCTGTAGCATTATTCATGTTACAATGAAAACATCATTGTAAATATTTATTCCACTGTATTCGTCGGCAATATACATATTTTATTTCAAATGCAAACTCCCGTTTGTGTTGAACTCTTGACGTGTATATCTATTGTCAGGGGCTGGCACCATTTGCATTGCTGTTTAAATTCCATCTCAAATGGTTCGATAACGCGTGAATAATATTTCTATTTCCTAAAGCGCACTGTTAGCGAACTCCTTAATAAATAAA
>NJDD01000098.1:33317-45530 GCA_002245505.1 Calephelis nemesis | reverse complement strand
AGTGTAGTGTCTTGAGATTTTGTGTTTAGGTTAGGGAGAGGCAGTGTTACCCAGTAGGCCAGACTAGGCCATGGCCTGGGGCCCCTGATGTTCAGGGGCCTCCAAGAAAATTTGACATGATTTTTTTAAAGCTTATTTTATGTTTTTATAAATAAACGATCTCAATATATCTGATTTGTTTAACTTAAAGACTGTTTAATTACTGAGTTATGTAAATACCCTACTGTTGGTTGTTTGTAGAATCGAAAAATATGTGATTTGAAAGAAAAAAATGATTTCGTTTGTTTTATTTTGTTCAAAACCTTGATATGATATAAGAGGAGTTCAAAATTCTGAATTTTCGGAAATTACCGTCAATTTTACAATACTTATATTTTTGAAAAAGGGAGGGCTCCAAAATCAAAATGGTCTGTGGGCTTAATCCGGCACTGTGGAGAAGCTTGCGTTTGCCGTGGATAGGACGAACGCAACGTCCTAGAATATTTTCTAGGCTTTTATACGAGTACTTTTCACAGCGTTGTAGTAGAATGGGTAGTTTTATTTCCAAGAATACTAATATTAAGTTACTCAAAAATTGCTTGAGTTTTGAAACATTAATGTGTTATACAGAACGTTCTTATCACATCGTTAAGCAATTCCGTCGTCATGTGCTTAATGATACTTAAAGCCCATGAAATGGCCTATAACATACAAATGTGAAGCATCGAACTAGCTCAGATAGCATCCGAATCAATGAACGCTCGTTTAGATAAACAACCCTCATAATGTTCCTTCCCACATTCATCGTTTTGCTTTGAGTAAATTAGGTGTACCAAACATTTGCACGGGTAGACTGGAGTAAATATCAGCTCATTTACAAGCTTTTCGCATACCGTATTATATATGTTTTGGGACACCATAGATGTTATAGGCGTGTCGCTGTTCAGTGGCCGGTTTTTTAGATCAAATATGCAACTGTACCAGTTACTATCTACTAGAACACGACAGTAACAAATACTGTTATTATGGCGGCAGGAATAGGTAAGGTGGTAGAATATTGAAGTTGCCGGGATAGCTAGTCTGTTATAAATGCCATGCAAGGTGCTAGTTTACAGATACACAGGGTAGACTAACGAATGGAAAGTTAGGTATTATAAACCTATTGACACTATTGTTTCATATATGTTTTGGGACACCATAGATGTTATAGGCGTGTCGCTGTTCAGTGGCCGGTTTTTTAGATCAAATATTCAACTGTACCAGCTACTACCTGCTAGAATACGACTTTTCGATCATTGGTCGAAAATAGATGGTAGGTAGCTCGTTCCTTCAACCGGACATCGACCGGTCGACTTTAACCGTATGGACGGACGAACAGTCACGAACTAACGCCCGCGAGCATTGCACAAATATTTAGCATGTTTTGCATGTGCACACCTCATCTTTATATATAGGTATAATTCTTCTGTGAGTGTGTATGTCACTGAAATCCTTCTAGACGGCTGGACCGATGTTGATGAAAGTTTTTGTGCGTGTTCAAGGGAATTCGAGAATGGTTTAGATTCACAATTTGGTCTCCTAGAATTTTCTTTAATTAATTTTTTAATAATAAGTCGTTGTTGATTTTAGAATGTTTCACATCGGATCCGACAGACTGCGCTACTGTCGAAGCATTAATGCCAAGCGATACGAAGTTTGCTGTTTCAGCTGGTATTATATAAAATAGAGTGATAGTGATAGTCTACGTAAGACGTTAAACGAAGAACCTACGTCTGAGACCCGAAGTAAGCCGAGGAAGCGTGCCAGCGACTCGCGTAGGTGCCTGAGCACCCCCGGATTAAAGGTTGGTGACGCTTGTTTGCTTGCTCCTCTGTAGACAACCGAAGTTTGACATCCTTCTACCTGATTCTCTTACTCTCAACTCATACAGTCCACTACCTCTTAAAACATCTCCCTGTAGCCACCTCTTGACTTTTATCATTTTTGTCTAGCGTTAAAGCCGGACTTCGCTACAGCGACAGTAATAAGACAGCAGGAATGGATAAGGTGGCAGAAGTTGCATTTCACTCTATTACCAGAGGTTGTGTTGGGAATGACTTCAATAACCAATCGCTTATGAATGCTACTTGCCAGGCAGGGTGCTAGTTGACAGATACTCAGGAAAGACCAACAAAGGAAAAAGTTAGGTGTTATAAGCGACACGTATTTCTTTACATTAGGAAATTCATTATTTTATGTTAGAGGTCAGCGAACAAGTCTACGTTTCTCCTGATGTTAAGAGGCAAGCGTGGCTTATTGACACTATAGATGTTACAGGTGAGTCGCTGCCCTGAGACCGGGATGGGAGACCAAATCCACCAAGACCAAGGGTGCAAGTCTACTGGGTACTATACCCGGACCGGAACAGGAAAGTGTCATTATGGTGAAATTTTCCCGGTTTTGGACCATGCTCCTTTCCAGAATATACCATCTGCCTTCCTGCCAGGCAGCTCGTAAAAGGGGAGCATACGCTTTCCGTCACTAGCACCGTGACATCTGACTAGGTGTTAGAGTTTCGCATAGACTCGCCCGGACTGGTACCACCGCTTTACATATCGCTGCCGCCATACGCTTGCAGTTTATGTGTTCCGGTTAGCCGTTAGAAGATAAGGTAGCCAGTAATGTTTCCTTTGCTCGGGGTCTAACATCCCGGCCTCAGGTTGGCAACCCACTATTACCACCTTTGGTGTCTCTAGTTGGCGTGAATTTTCTACCATTAGGAAATCTGTCTGCTTGTTTGCCTTATATGTATAAGTATTTAATAATATTATAAAGAGGAAAGATTTGATTTTTTTGTTTATTTGAAATGAATAGGCTACGAAACTACTGGACCGATTTCAAAAATTCTGCCACCTTTAGAATGCTACATTATCCCTAAGTGATATAGGCTTTGTTTCATCAAAAAGATTGCAGTAGAAGCCAAGTTACGCTGGTAAAGCTGAGTGAAGCTGCTAGTGTAATATAAATGCGATGAAACGTTATTTGAACTTCAATTTAAAAACAAATTAGGGTGTCAAG
Source organism: Calephelis nemesis (assembly GCA_002245505.1). Taxonomy (NCBI): domain Eukaryota; kingdom Metazoa; phylum Arthropoda; class Insecta; order Lepidoptera; family Riodinidae; genus Calephelis; species Calephelis nemesis. The sequence continues at coordinate 42,494 of NJDD01000098.1, read as the reverse complement.
TAATCAGCGACGGTTGCCGAGATTGTCGCTCAAGTTGACAACCTAACAATAATAAAATTCTTTTCACTAATGCTATGATTAATGTCTGGACTTTTTCCAGGGTTCGAAATCTCTTTTGTATTTTATTAATATTACGCTTCGCTCGCTTATCAATCTAAAAGACTTTAGATTAAATAAAAAGAAAACTTTGCGCCCATATCCCTGAAGAGCTTGGCAGAGCCACAACCACGGCAGAAATGACTTTTTTTTCATGATATTGGAAGGCAAACAAGCAGACTGATTTCCTGATGTTAAGAAATTTTCGCCGCCTAGAGACACCAAAGGTGGTAATGGTGCATTGCCAACCTGAGACCGGGATGTTAGGCATCAAGCAAAAGTAAGTTTACCGGCTACCTTACCCTTCAAACCGGAACACGTCATGACGTTATGGCGGCAGAAACAGGTAAGGCGGTGGTGCCAATCCAGGCGAGTCGCTGCTAAACTCTACCACCTAGTCAGATGTCACGGTGTTAGTGACGGTGAGCCTATGCTCGCCTTTTACGAGCTGCCTGGCAAGGAAGGCAGATGGTCTATTCTACAAAAAAGCCCGGACCAACACGGGGATAGATGCTAATGTAAGAGGTGAAAAGTCTATAGCCAAACGGGCACATATACAATCCCGACCAAAGTTGTTTTTATTACAAAATTGAAAAGTCACATTTTCTTTTTGTTGCCCGACCCGGGGATCCAACCCGGGACCTCAAGAAGTCATGTCCAACCCTAGGAACGCTAGACCACAGTCGCAATTAAGTTAATTTTTTTTTCTTTATTTCACAAAATAGCGAAGAATCAGGTGACTGACCTGTCCTGATAGTAAGACTACCGTCGCTATAAAACATCATGGATGTTACTGGTGCCTTGTAATGTTACGGCTAGAATCTCAGGCTACGTGTGAAAGTCTACTGACTGACCTAGACTCACTGGATCACGACGATAGTGAGCACTGACCTGATGTTGTCTTTACAAATGTTTCAAATACTGGTACCCATCCCGAAAAACTAGTGCATATCACTCTACTTACTTGTGACTGAAATCTAATAAATTATTAATGTTTTATTGTTGCTAGTTGTCTTCTTCTTTTATAAATATGGCTTTTAATCGTTTTTCACGACTTACGCCGATATCAGGTTAGTTAATTCTTATACTAGTCACTATGTGCAAAGTAATGTCAGGTCAGGGTCACGATTAAAGCGCTGGCTTCGTTACTCAAGCTCATATAGTGAGATTTGACGACAGCGAGGAAATATACGATACATTAATTTCTTCATGATTATTTCATTTGTGCAATTTCACTGAATTAAATTAATCTAATTCCCACCTAAATTAACTAATTTCACTCAATATTTAAACACGAAATTCAATAAGAATTAAAAAATTACGACCATCTTTATTCACGATGGCGCCAAAACTCCGCTAGTTGCCATAGGGGCGTTATTTTGCTGTTAAATATTTAATTGTATTTCATTGCTGTTGATTTGTTAGTATAATTTATTGTAATAAATGAATAATGTCTGGATCAAAGTTTATGTGCTTTGTACTGGCAAAAGCTCGCGTCTTTTGTTGTACCAATTCCTTACGTCTATATACGAGTATATTGTACGAGTCTAACCACTTCCTTTTTGTAGAAAATTTTAAGCCCAGATATTTGATGCCTTTTTTTATGATATTTGTAGGCAAACAAGCAGACAGATTTCGTGATGGTAAAAAATTCACGCCGCTTAGAGACACCAAAGGTGGTAATGTTGCGTTGTCAACTGAGGCCGGGATGTTAGACCTCGAGCAAAAGTAGCTAAGTGTGCCGGCTACCTTACCCTCTGAACCGGAACACTTAATGACGTTATGGAGGCAGGAATAGGTAAGGCGGTGGTACCGATCCGGGTGAGTCGCTGCGAAACTCTACCACCTAGTCAGATCTCACGGTGTTAGTGATGGTTAGCCTATACTCGGAGAATAAACCATCTGTCTGTCAGGTAGGCAGATGGTCTATTCTGCGAAGAAGCCCGGACCAACACGGGGAAAATAATGTTAAACGTACGTCGAATGCGAATGTGCTTTGTGACGACTTCTTTTATGGCTGGCGAAGAATGTGACAAGTTGGATTATTTTCCAAACTCGCACTTTATTAGTGACCTGCTGGGTTCTTCCGTATCATTTTAGTGATGACCACCAGGGGCGGATTTGATACGTTGTCTGCCTTAGGCCTACGAGAGATTGTCCCCCCCACCTTATGTGCTGTAAAGCATGCCAAATTAAATCAACTTAATTAAACTTAAAAAAAATGAAAAAAAAAAACGATAATCAGTAACTCATTTAATTATCTTAATCAGTATTTCTTTAGTTTTATTCTTTTATTTATTTATTTTATTTTTAGTTTTATTCTTACAATTTCTATTTGTGAGAAGCAATGAATCATTCACAAATTGTCTTTTGCCTGGCTTTCTGAGCAGAGAAAATTTTACCGCCCCCTAAATTTTGCCGCCCTAGGCCCGGGCCTACTCGGCCTATTATGAAATTCACCCCAGATGAGCACTGGGTAAAGTGTACTTCAAATAGGTTAAAAATTGTTTTATAATTTCTATCTCCTGTGATCTACAGAAATACAATAGAGATAGCAAATACAAAACACGTCATTTGACAGCTATTTACACTTTACCCAGTGATCATCACTGAATAGCCCCGCTGATCCTGGCGGTGGGCGGTGGGAAAGTTCGTTGGAAGCCTCACTTTCAGTCAATTTGAAAAACTATTTTTTTTATGATATTGGAAGGCAAACAAGCAGACGGATTTCCTGATGGTAAGAAATTCACGCCGCCTAGAATCACCAATGGTGGTAATGGTGCGTTGCCAACCTGAGGCCTGGATGTTAGGCCTTGAGCAAAAGAAAGTTTACCGGCAACCTTACCCTCCAAACCGGAACACGTCATGCCGTTATGGCGGCAGGAATAGGTAAGGCGGTGGTACCAATCCATGTGAGTCGCTGCGAAATTTTACCACCTAGTCAGATGTCACGGTGTTAGTGACAGTAAGTCGCCTTGCTCGCTTTTTACGAGCTGCCTGGAAGGAAGGCAGATGGTCTGTTCTGCAAAGGGCCCGGACCAACAAGGGGGAATGAATTTAATCGGGCTACGCGTTTATGAATAGGTAACATCACATTTTACATTATGATTTTAAGGCCCCATACTCAGTCAGCCAGAAGAGCCAATCACCGCGCTCCCTCGTTCCATGATTACTATGAACAATGGCGCTCTAAAGTAAACGTCTTAAGCGACAAATCACTATTTTTGACACTATAAAACTAATTTGAAAAAAAGTATAAAAACTGAAACATTTATCTTTTAGGTATAGTATTTATCTATGTTTACGTTGAATCTGGTGTCGATATTTTCATATTTGAGTAGACGTTTGCGTTTTTCTTTCAAAAAAGGGTTAACTTTTTGATTTATTTCTATCGAGCAAAGTGAAATAAACCGTGTTTTGGAAACACCAGTCTTATAAAGCATATTCATGTTAATCTTGTGTATTTTTGTCAGCAAGATATGGATCTTGCTTCAGTCATGGGACTGCTTTGTATGAAAAAAACAGTAAACTGCTGACGTATTTTAGCGTATATGGCCCCTTAACTCTCTACCACTTGAATCCCTTCCGGCAGCTTGATAAATAGTAGCCTATAACAAAGTTACAATTAAAAAAAAGTAACATTTTGAAACAAAGACATTTCTTACACAACTTAGTACTTTCTAACATCATTTACAATGTAAACAGCGAAACTAGTTTGTGAATTAAAATCTGTTATAGAAGACTACAAGTGTAATTACGAAAATTACATCCAAATAAAATGGTATGCAAAAACCTGAAGAAATATTGTACAAAAGTAACAAATTCTTGACCCTTTTTAAACAACTACAAAATCGGAGCTCATTTAAGCGTAAGTACTGTAATTTTGCAAGGGAAAACTGCACTTTAAATGAAAATTGCCTTTTTGTTTTGCATATTATCCCTAAGTTCTTTTGTTACAATTCTTTTTCAACGCCCTGCAAAACATATTATTCCATGCTTATACTTTAGTTCTAAATATATACAGATCTATTTGATTACGATTTTGTACTTCATACTTACGATGCACGATAAGATACGATAAGAGGACTATCACATTTGATTGTCAAAGTACGTTGGTCTCGGTAACAAAGAAACGATTTTTCACCTGGTGCCTAATCCAAACGGTGGAACACAATCCTCCTCAGTGATCTTACACAAATACAAATACATTTTACAAACTTACACACTACTTCAAACAAGCAGACGGATTTCCTGGTGGTAAGAAATTCACGCCGCCTAGAGACACCAAAAGTGGTAATGGTGCGTTGCCAACCTGAGGCCGGGATGTTAGAACTTGAGCAAAAGTAAGTTAACCGGATACCTTATTCTCCGAACCGGAACACGTCATGACGTTATGGCGGCAGGAATAGGTAATGCGGTGGTACCAATCCGGGCGAGTTGCTGCTAAAATCTACCGCCTAGTAAACATCTAGAATACAAATATTCTTTATTGTGCACCATCAACAAGAAATATACAAAAAAAAGAAATATACATCATACAAAGTTAGAGTACAACAGGCTCTTACCACAAAAATGCGATTTCTTACAGACAACCAACAATATAGAACAATATGTATGTACTAAGTAGTTGAATATTTTGTTATGGTGTAGTTACTAATATGCAACAGCAGTTAGTAGAAAATAAATTAAAAATTTACATGGACCCTCCAAAATAGTATTCTTATAATTTCTTTTTAAATGACAGTATATTTTCAGTACTACGAATTGATAGCGGTAGTGAGTTCCATAGTCTACCTGATGGACTTTGTAAATTATTTACTGTAAAAAAAAGTAATAGGAAAGTCCAGATGTAAAATGTTATACCTTATACCTTCCTAGTTAGCAGTACTAAGTGATAATAGTATGCACATAAGACGCACTGTGGCACACACAAGCCAAATTTAAACTTCAGACGTAACGTGAAGCTTCATATTGCATGATCATTCCACTGTCACAAACAATGTGACGCATGCTAAATAATTGTAACTTAAACTTACAAATTATAAAGAGTTATGTACGAGTAGATATATACATATGTATGATCCGTCTCTGGGTCGTCATTCGAACCCAGGGTTGGGCAACAAAAAAAGGGTTTTATAGAAATTCTATTGAAAAACAATTTTGCTTGGGATTGAATATGTGCTCGGTTAGCGACAGGCTTACTAGGTACCTATCACGTAGTGGAATTCAGTGTCTTCGGTTAGTAGTTGTCATTTTCAGGGAAAAGTGTGACTTACATTTCTCTTTTTTTAATTATCATTAGCTAATAATAAAATCATTACATCTCCATGCCAAAACAATCTACGCCAGGTTAAAAGAGCTATGTAACGAACAACGGCCACATTTCGTCCACTAGGCGAGAATGTGTAAATGGCAAACTTGAAAATAAAATGTTTCCATTTGTCAAACGCAAGTTGAGTGAACGTTCGCGTTAATAATCTGAAATGTGTTTTTGTGACACTTACTTTGGCTAAAAAAACTCCTGCCCATCTATCTTTATTTTCTCAAACTTATTGTCAAAAGTTTTTAAGAGTAAGGTTTTGTGCCTTTTACATTTTGGCACTAAAAGGTAATTTCTGATAGAATCACCGACAATTCCGGTAGTTCTTTACGTTTGGATGTAGATAACCTGGTTTGAGGTTTCAATTTCCTTTCCTTCCAGATGAACGCGCTAACTAAGCTAAAGACAGCTGATATAGTATACCTACTCATTTAGTGAAAATAATTACAATTTATTCGACACTTCTATTATTTGATTACGTACATTTAAATACTTTTCTTAGTTAACAAAACGCATAAATGTTTTTCCTCAAGATGTAGTTAATATTTTAAGTACCTGGATGAACGAGCTCGATATATTTATATTTTTGGAAAACACCGATAAAACAAAGTTTTCTAAAAATTAATGTCAGATATTTATATAAATACCTATATTTATATATTATGCACGAATTTCTAGTTTAAAGTTATTCATGTAGGTAAATTTAACGATATAAACTTTAATTCTTAAGCCGTGATTGTCTAGATATACCTAGTTTTAGATGTGGCCATACAATTTTCTCTTACAATAAATACCTTTGCGTAGCGAGGCGGCAACAATTTAAATGAATTTATAATTGAGTTTGTGTGGTGAAGCCATCTCGCAAATACGATATTGTTTAGTGAAAGTGGAATTAACCTTGACGGTAAAAAACTTGAGTGGATGCTAGGGCTGCCAAAACAAACGTAACGTTTAAGCCATATGAGGTGTCTATAAAAAAGCTCGTTTTAATACATTTGAAAGTGTGCATATTTGTATGTTTTACGCTAAACTAAATAAAATCCCTGGAGAAGGAAAAAGGCAATTTTTAATCTGATAATTCAGGTTCCCATCGGAGAGGTGAAGCCTAGTAGAAGACTAGTAGTATCTTCTTCACGCCTTTGTCCCCGAAAAGGTAGGCAGAGGCACAACCACTGGAAAAGGCAAGTCAAAAAGAGAGAGTTCGATGAAGGAAACTAGGGGAAGCCAACGCGACAGAGGTGACTACGGCATGTCAATGAAATAGTACAGTACAAAAATTTGTATCAAATAGTAATTAAAAAAATGTAAGTAAATTAATGTAAGTAAATTAATAACAAAAATATTTTTAAGTAATACATTTTAATAAAAAAATACTTATTCGATAATAAGACGGCTAAAATACATAATAATAATAAATCATCTTTATTTCACATAAACCTACAAGAGGCACTTGTGACGGGTCTATATAATAATAAATCTACCACCGGATCGGAACGCGGCCGCACACTGAGAAGATCCGGCAAGAAACTTAGCGGGCTTGTCTTTTTTTCTTACTTTTTAACAATAATTATGTAACGATACATTATATTTCATAAGAGATTGGCATGAGGAGCAATTAATCCCAAGCAGTCTTATCTGTTAAATATTCAGCAATGTTATAATAACCCTTTTGATTTAATTTACATTTAACACATTTCTTAAATTTATTAACTGGAAGTTCTTTCATATAAGTGGGAAGTTTATTGTAGAACTGTATACATAGGCCCATGAAAGAATTGCTTACTCTGTGGAGACGAGACACATGCACAGCAAGATTATTTTTATTCCTAGTATTGATACAGTGTATATCACAATTTCTTTTAAATGAACTTGAATTTCTGTGAACATACATTAAATTTTCAAAGATGTACTGGGATGCTACAGTTAGAATTTTGATTTCTTTGAATTTTTCTCTCAGGGAAACTCTTGGGCCTAGGTTATAAATTGCCCTTATGGCTCTCTTTTGTAAAATAAATATAGTATTGACTTCGCCAGAACTCCCCCAGAGAAGAATTCCATACGACATGAAGCTGTGAAAATAACTAAAATAAACCATCCCATCCCATCATATTTAGAATTCATTACAAGTATTACATTAATTATTACAAAATCAAAGAAAAAATGTAGTTATGCTTAATATTACAAAATATATTGAATTTATGTAAGAAGCGAAGATTTATAATACTTAAACATCACCTATTAAAAAAATGATAATTGTTTTCGTAAACAACAAAAACCCAGAGAGTTTATGTAAAATTTCTTAATGAAAAAAAAAACAAATGGATGAGATCGAATAAAGGTTTTTTTATTGTATTTAGTTATTTATTTTAATGTAGTTATTTGTATCTTAGTATTAAAATCGTTTTCTAGTCATCCCCAGCACAAAAACTTAACTTCCTTATTTATCAATTCATGTGATTTGTTTCCAGATATTATCTAAATAAAAGCGGGTAAATTTATGTGGCTAGTGGCAGCCCTAAGCAAATGATATTTTCCACACTTAGGACGCGTTGTTTTTCTAAAAGAGAAAAAGTAAATTTGTCGAGGTGGCAGGAGACAAAGGAAACTGGCTTTTATGATAGGATACCGTTGTTTTCTACGAAATTAGTTTTATTTTAGATTTAAGTGCTCTTACTGGCTTAAGTGCCGTGAAAGAATGAATGAATAATATATTGCGCACCAATAAGATAGGTATTCACGCAAGAAGCTGCTGCCTACCACAGATGTTAGTGATAAGAGGCAGCTCATCACTAATATCTGAGTTATGGTATCTGTACGCGGTACCTTTTATCGCCTCTGTAGTTTAGCAGTACGATGTTGGCGTTGACTACACATGAGGTCTAGGGTTTGATGTCCTGATCAGGCAACTCATAAAATGTGTCCGGTTGACAACAGGTTTGTCTCGTAGCACGTTCCGTTGTGACACTAATTACCTTTAGTGAAACATGAATGTATTGGTTGTTGTACATCTGCTTACCTTTGCGGGGATAAGGTTTGAAGAAACTTTTTTGTGTTCGTATTATTATCATCAAAGAATCTGTCTGCTTGTCTATCTTCTTGGAGGGATATCACTGGTATATCATAGATTATCTAACTGGTCTTCCATACTTTGTTGTGAGATTAATTTATGAAGGTACTTATTAATAAACGAATTGGTCTAACAGCTGAAAGATAGAAATTATATGCTTGTGATACGAGTGTTAGTCAACGACACCGATTACTTATAAATGTCGATATTTCGGTATATGGAGTAGATAATATATAGTGTGTGGAAGCATGTAAGTTTTTACATACATACATATCTTCACGCCAAGTCCCTTACGGGTTAGGCAGAGAGTATCGAGTGCCAGACCTCACGATCCTGACAAACCTGTCTTGCTTCCTTTACATTCATTACCCTTTTCATACAAACACGCTGGTTTCGGAGACTCTTGACACCACCCTCGGATAATATCCGATTGATCTGATCGTGAAATGTCAGCCTTGGTCTCCCCGGGTACCTACATCTATCCACATTCGCATTGTATATCTGCTTTGTCAATCTTTCATCTATCATTCTTTCTGAAAAATTGCATTTTGTAATTTTACTAGGGAATCTGGTCAAAACTAGATGGTAGAGTGTTGTCAGACATTCAACCAGTTTCATAGCAATTACCTTACCTGTTCTGGCTGCCATAGTGTCAGCGTTACCGTTGTTGTGTTGTCTGCTTGAGGGTATGGTA
>NJDD01000098.1:15967-31598 GCA_002245505.1 Calephelis nemesis | reverse complement strand
CTTGTTTGCTGACCTCTCATACAAAAAAATCTATTATTTTAAATAAAAATAAAATGAGTAATAAGAAAAAAATGCAATGAAAAATCGCATGGCATTTGTTAAGATTATAATAACCTTAATAAAAAATCGCGCAGCCTTTGCCAAGATTATGGATACCCAAACAAGGGCTGGGCGAATTTCGACCATTTTTTTAATTAACTTATTTTTATTTAAAATTATTACAATAATATTGAGTCAAACTTATTGGCAATATTTCTTAATGTACATGTTCGTTCGTTAGCAATTTTGCCACTTTTTGTAAGGTTGTCCACTCGTTTACCAGCTTAACGAAAAAAAATCAGAACTTGCATGTAACGTTATAGTTTACTATCGTTTCAATATTTTAATGCTTAATCCAGTTGTTTTTGTTAATCGAATCAGAATACAACGTAATGTTATTTGAGATACGCGCGTTGATTTGTTCTGCATGCAGCCTTAATTGGAGAGTAACATGATGACACAATGTTGGTGTTGACTGTGGCCTACGTTTCGTAACAGCACTTCTCAAACTGGGCTAGCAATTCGTATATGAAAATGAAATGAAAAATCACATTTAACATTACCATCGTAAAGACTACACTACATACTACTACAGACTATAGTGCTGAATCTTTCCCCGTGTTGGTCCGGGCTCCTTTGTAGAATAGACCATCTGCCTTCCTGTGCCAGGCAGCTCGTAAAAGGCGAGCATAGGCTTACCGTCACTAACACCGTGACATCTGACTAGGTGGTAGAGTTTCGCAGCGACTCACCCGGATTGGTACCACCGCCTTACCTATTCCTGCCGCCATAATGTCATGACGTGTTCCGGTTCGGAGGGTAAGGTAGCCGGTAAACTTACTTTTGCTCGATGCCTAACATCCCGGCTTGTGGTTGGCAACGCACCATTACCACCTTTGGTGTCTCTAGGCGGCGGGAATTTCTTACCATCAGGAAATCCGTCTGCTTGTATGCCTTCCAATGTCATTAAAAAAAAAATCATGAAGTGAGGACGACCTAGTGCATGCAATTTATTGTACTTAAATCTTTCTTAGAAGCAGGAGAGACGGTTAACCGTTGTACTCTGGTGGTTGTCCTGAGATCACTAACTGATGATCAATAGAATACTTGTTATCGTCGGCACTTGGTGGAATTCCATTGTATACACACTTTTTTTAGTAAACACTTGTACTTATCCACTATACACTTTATTTAATACTTTTGTTGACTTTATAGCCAACCATTTTTAATATTTACAGCATCATCAGGGATTTAAAACTAAAGATGACCGCCTCGTTGGTCGAGTGGCTAACGTACACGCTTAACTGCATCGATCAAAACACGAGGCTCGGGTTCGATTCCCGACGGGGGCAGGCATTTGTGTGATGAACATTTAGATGTCTGCATTTCCGGGTCTGGGTGTTTATTGAATATATTCTGGTATCTATTTAAGTATTTCCATGTATTAGTATCGTTGACTAACACCCATAACACAAGCATATAATTTGCTTATTTTGGGGTTAGATTCAATTCGTGTGAGTTGTCCAGGGATATTTATTTATTTATAAAGATAAAAATACTGTTTTAGTTTATAAGTACAAGTATTTACTACAAAAAAGTGTAATGATCAGTACTCCAAGTCCAATAATCGGACCGCTAGACCATAGAGGCGATTAATATAATATAATAATTAATATAATATAATTATAAGAATAATGTATAAATTTTAATACAAGTATCTCGACGACATTGCAATCGAAATCTACAGTCGGGTTGTCCAAAAAATACCATCAAAATAGGTTCGTTACTGGCCGAGCAATCGCATTACAACCATCCAAATAAATACAAATAATGTCGAATTATCAACCTCTTACTTTTTCGTGTCGGTTAAAAATGGACGAGAAAGAGATAAAAAAATGTTTTATGTACACTTGTTTATTATCACCATTATAGAGGTGCTTGCCATTATCGTATTTCGCCCGGGAAAATAATGTTTCGCTTAGAAAGTGAAATAATATCTCATGAATATTATTCTTTGTAGCGGGAAGAAAATTAGAAATACCAAATAGTGTAATAAATAAGTGACGAGGGGAAATATTTAAAAGAGGCGGAAATATTTAAGGGCTATCATATTGCTTGCTGCTACAGTTTACTATCATTTTGAGAATCAAATCAAAGTGATGGTAAAAAAAGGTAAAATTAAAATAGATAAATTAATTATCGCCTCTCTGGCTAGAACGGCGTCGGACTTTAATTATTGTGGTCTCGGGTTTGATTCATGGGTCGTGCAACCTAAAATATTAAAAAATATATGTAGTCTAGCGGTCCAGGTCGGGCAAGCGGGGCAACAAAAAAATGGTTTTCCCGATTTTGTGACAAAAAATGTAGCTCGTGATTGGATATGTGCCCGGTTGGCGACAGGCTTGCCACCTACTGCCTTTCACATTATGCGACTTAGTGTCTTCGGCAAGGCGTGGGGACCCTGGTTGTGCCTCTGCTTACCCATCAGGGGATATGGACGTGAAGATAATTCTTTTTTAAAAAAGGCGTCACTTATATACACCAAAGACAGGTATAAATAGATAAAGAAATAGAAAAATAGAAAAAAGCAGGAAATGCGACTGTGAGGCTAGGAATCAGTATCGAGGACTTTAAAAAAAACGTGTCTTGGAAATAACAATAGCAAATGCATTTCCGTAAACTTTATATTTTTTTAGGTCATAATAAAAAATGAGCCCGAACTTTAAGGTCGGTCGTCATTTTTTAAGATTTAGAAAAAAATTAATTTTTATTATTTCAAGTAGTAGGTATTTTTAGCCCCAAATGCGATTTTCAAATAAAACAAATATAAGCGAGTAACATTATGTCTTACAGTTTTCGTATGTTTAGTTAAAAATATAGGTTAAAAACTCTTCTTCTTTCTTTTTTTAGGTTTTGCCCTTCACGTTAGTATTTAGCCATTAGTCAAGTAGAAATTTGCATCGAATTTTATATCATTTTCAATTAGGTAGTTATAATTTAGTCATCAGTCATAAGTCGTCAGGAAGTCATGTCAGGTCAGGCTCTTGGGTAAAGCGGTGGCTCATTACACAAGTTTTGTAATGAGATTTGGCGGCAACGAGGAAATACACGATACGCCAATTTCTTAATAATTATATCATTTGAGCTCTTTCACTGAACAAAATTGTACAAAATGACACCAAAATTGACTAATTTCACTCAATATTTACAGGAAATTCAATAATTATGAAAACACTTCGACAATCTTTTCTCTCGATGGCGCGAAAACTCGGTTAAAAACTCCTATAGGTACTCGTAAATTTTGAATTTCGAATAATTTTTGTTTTTTCCTTTCTATCTCTCAGGATACGAAGGAATAGGAAAAATCAATGTCACTTTTCGTTGTAATTTTATAACTCAAGAACGGGCTCACCTATCCAAACCAAATGTTTAGGCTTTGTTCGGACTATTTATTAGATGGTTTATGTGAAGTTTGCATAAAATCGGTCGAGCGGTTCTTCATTTATCACATTTTTTGTAACAAATGAATTCAATAAATGGCGGATTGTTTTGTTTATGGGTACTTTTCTGTCAAATTCAAAATTTTTGAGATGGATATTGTGCCGTCATATTGAAACTTTATTCAGTTGTTTTTTTCTGTATTTGTTTTGATGTGTTATGTCATTCATGCAGTCATATAAGTAGCGAAGCACGTATCGAGCCGCTAGTTATTTATAATTATAAAGTCTTTGTATATAGTGGCAAATTAGCTGTGGTTATATAAATGCTGCAGCTACAAGCAATACAATATCATATGGTGTATGTAAGGTTCAAAATGTATTAGATATGCGTCCATTGTCGACGGAATTGCAGCAGAATATATAATCTGAGTAGGTATAATAGATATTCAGGAGCAAACTCGCTGTGGTAATGAGACTATTGTTGTAGATGATATTATTAATTTCCCCTAACAACATTCCTTAATTATATTTTAAACTAGCTGTCCCGGTGAACTTCGTTCCTCTCGTTTAGTTTGTATGTGGAAAATAAAGTACTGTTTCTTCCATTTTTATTTCCATTTATTCTTGTCCTGGAGCGAAATCGGTCCAGTCGTTAGGAAGTTGCGCTTAGCAATACATTTAGCGATTCATATTATAATATTAAATAGAAGAATATTAACAACGTTTTTTAATTATGTTTTAAACTATCTATTCTAGCAAACTTTGTTCCAACCGTTCAGTTTGTATGGGAAAAAAATGTTTTCCCGTTTTCCCTGCAATTTCCCAGTTTTTCTCTTCATTAAAACTTTGTCCTAGCAATAACTAACACAATACAAAAAAGAATTAGTTGAATCGGTCCAATCGTTATACGCTTACCAAAATATTTTGCGATTCATTTTTATGTTCAAGAAACAGACGATACCATGTAAAATAATTTATCGCTTATTTATCGAAATACTATTTAAAATTGACTATCAACCAATAAAGTGACATGTGGTTGACGTGTCAGAATATTATTGGCTAAGAAACCAATTTAAGTAAAACGTGTTTTCGACGAGCGTCTATTTTTTGTTGTTGTAAGACGGATATAATTTATTACTTTTTTGAAGTTATACTTCTTTTGGCGCGTTAGGAAAAAATGATGAGGGTAAATTTTTACAATGCGCGCGCACACCGTCACGAAAAACCGACATGATGAAGTTAGCTATAGATAAAAATTCAAAAAAAGGTACCAACAAAGTAAAAGTAAGGACATCTACGTATGTTTGCGTGAGAACTGACAACTGTATTCACAATATTTCTTTATTTCTATGGTTAGTTTCATTTTGTCTACAAATGTAAAATAAGGCAAAAGATAAAATTTTTAAAAAGATTTTTATCTTATTACGCCGAAGAAGTATAACTTCTAACGCGTGTACATAAGTACACACACAATTTTTTTATAATATTGGTAGGCAAAAAATTGTTAGGCCTCGAGCAAAAGTAAGTTTACCGGCTACTATTCTACTTAAATATCCTACCGGTTTATTTTGTACAGCATTATCAGGACTAAAACTTAAAGCGGAATCGGTCGGCTAATTAAAAAGTAATATTATACTGATATTATAAATGCGAAAGTTTGTATGTTTTTTTTTGTTTGTTACTCCTTCAAGCAAAATCTGCTAAACAGATTTTCATGTAATTTGGCACACACATAAAAGGCAACTTGGATTAACACACAATAGTTTATATCCCCAAAAATTGTCGCTGTGGGACTATTAACTAAGCGGGCACCAGCTAATAAATTGTAAGTGATTAGTAACTATTTGATGTTACTTTCAGGATGGTGAGGCGGTTGGTTTAGGATCCATCTAAGGTTTCAGGTTAGATTAAGTTCCAAAAAGTGGTTTTCAGGTTACATTTAACTAGCGGTGCCCGCGACTTCGTCCGCACGGAATTTTACAATAAAGTTACATTTAGCTACCTGCTGAAATCTAGAGTATAATTTAGAATCAGAATAAAAAATATTTCACATAGACCAACAAAAAGGCACCTGTGACGTGATTTCAGATAAATTACTAAATACATAAAAACCAAAGTACAATTTGAAATTTTGGCCTCTACGAACTAATATTTACTACATGGAGTTTTACAATTAAATAATGTCGTTATCAGAACAAACTTTGTGTAACAGTAACTACGGTTTCAATATGAAATATGAATTCCGCTATAATCAATATCCTAACTGACTATTAAAGTTATCTACAAGGGACTACTGTGAATTCTTATCGAATAGTTTACGAATAGAGCTCTTGTAGACTAAATAAATAAATACCACTTGCAAAATTACACAAACTGAGCAAAAACACCAAAGTAAGAAAATTGCTTCTGTTACAGGTGTTAGTCAACGATAATAATTGTCTTTGATGATTCTTAGAAGAACTTAATTAGATTCCAGTGTAAATTTATCAAACAAAACAATTCAATCGTAAGCAAATACCGATTCAATATCTATATTACCATTTTCAGATACACATACAAAAACGACGAGTTGCACTCCGGAAGTGCCGGCAAAAGTGAAAACTTGAATATTAATGTTGTGCATTTTTGATATTTTGGAATGGTTAGAGAATAATTTTGCACGAATTGTTTTAATTATTACTATGAAACTACAATTATTTATGTTGTAGAATACAATATTTATTTATTGCGCTATCGTACAATATTTATTTATTGCGCTATCGTACACAAACATGACAACACGAACATTCGCGAAAGCGCCCTGCGCCGTCTTACGGATTTTCGATCAGGCCACATCTCCTGACGCGAGTTTAGAAGTTTATACCCATTCCAAAAAAATGTGCAACGCCGATAAAGAAGTTTTCACTTCAATAAATCTTCATTAAAAAACTAGAAAACCATGACGGAAATTGATTTCCTCTGAATAAAGTCCTACTTTCCAAAAAAAATTACTCTCAAAATCCTTCCGTTATTGACCGTATAATCATAATAAAGACATGTAGAAAATGTGTACGGAAAAAAACATGATAGAAAACAGGCTTTCTACAAATCTAACTGATTAAAACAGAGCGTGAAATCATTCTTAAGTTTCGCTTTTTTTATTTTTTACTTTCGAATTACTGTAGGTTCTATTTCGATTGATGTCTGTGGAAGTCTTTTAGAAGGGTGGAGTTTCAATTAATAAGTTTCTGGTTGTATCGAGCTTGTATGTAATCCTAGAAGAAAACTTTAATATTACAATTTCATAAATTGACTACTTATTAGCTACTCTTCTGCGACCAAATACTTCGTGTATTTCACCAAAAATAATGAAATAACATTACCCATAATCTCAAAACCAAGTTGACAATCATTAGTTAACCACCGCCTTACCTATTCCTGCCACCATAACATCAATGTTTGCCGTTGACATGTTCCGGTTCAGAGGGTAAGGTAGCCTGTAAACTTACTTTTGCTCTAGGTCTAAGATCCCGCCCTCAAGTTGGTTGGTGGTGCGTTGCAAATGTTACCACCTTTGGTGTCTCTAGGCGTTGTTATTATTATCAGGAAATCCGTCTGTTTGTTTTTCTTCCAATATTATAAAAAAACAATGATTTTTAGTTCAGCAATATGTGACGCAATATGAGCTTTAAGAAAAAAGAATCTCTTTGAGGATAGAACATTCGTGTTTGGAACGCTGGAGGCCTGAGGCTGAAGAAGCTAAGGATGGGCCGTAATTATTTTTGGAATGATTTTGCCGTTAAGTCTGAAAAATGAATAGCCAAAAATTACAATTATATTGCCCAAAATTCTACTAATTGGTTTGTGCAAGCGAATACCTATAGTCAGTGCAAATACGAAAACTGCAGAAAAACACATGCTGCTGACTTTGATAGCTTTTTTTGGAATGACTAATATGTTGCCAACCTCGCGGTTTTTCGCCGGGCTTCATCCTTCAACAAAGTTCGTTATTCGATTATAAGTTATGCTAGTAAAGCTTGGTTTTTCCTAGCGGTTAGTCAGGTGTGTTGGGTGTGTAGGTGTAATGAGAAGGTGAAATTCTGGTCTTGAGGGTAGGAGTAAGTATCTTTACGCCCTTATCCCCGAAGAGGTAGGCAGAGGTACAACCAGGACACCAACGACTAGCCGAAGACATTAAGTCCCACAATGTGATAGGTGGTAAGCCTATAGTTAACCGGCACATATCAAATACCGGGAAACATTATTTAATTAAAAATTGAAAATACAAATTTTATTTTTTTACAGCCCGACCCTGAGATCGAACCCAGGACCACAAAAATTCAAGTCTGACGCTGGACCGCAGGACCACAGAGGCGACAAGGGTAGTGTAAGCCGTTAGACATGTACATTAGGCTTAATATTACGGCCACAGGACAGAGAATGTCTATAGGGAGAATGTCTATAGGGATGTCTATATCAGGAGAGCCATGTGATTGTTGCTGTAATGTCCTATAAAAAACTGAGTGATGGTGTTGTCACAATATTGATGTAAACCTACATAAACAATGTTTACTGTAACATTGAATAACATTAAGGCCAATTACTATTTTAATCACGACTTGTAAAAGCTTCCATAACGTTCTATCACAAAATTAAACCTTCAGAATCAAATTATCAAAGCGTTAGTCCTAATTGAATTGCTTGAAAGGGAACGGATCGACCTGTCACCGCGAAATTGTCCCGAAATTAGCAGGCCCGAGTCTACCCTTCGGGACCACACGTGACCGCTTTGCCTAATGGATTATTTAAACTTGATTCATAAAGTTTTTTCTTTCGACAATCGGTCGTAGGTGGATTTCTATTGCGTATCTGCTTATATATGTATGTATTTTTTATATCACATCTGTAATTTGAATTTTATGACTATATCATATGTATGGAAAACTACAAGTAGGTATTGTTTCAAAAATGCTTATATTATAACTAACTTTAATTTGTTGCATAATTGAATGATAAATATAAAGATTCCTTAACGTTACATATCTTCCATTAAACAAAAAAAACATGAGTTATGCCGTTATTATTATTCTATTAAATAAAGATATAACACTAGCGGTCTACTTGCTTCCTAGCTGCCTCTTTTGCTCCACACGTTCTGTTTGTATGGGAAAACTTAAAATGTTTTTCCGTGTATCTAGTTTTTCCTTTTCTAATTTTTTAAACCTTCCCTGGACTTCCACAAATAGTTTAAAACAAAATTAGCCAAATCGGTACAGTAGTTCTCAACTTTAAGCGAGACTAACGAACAGCAATTGATTTTTATACATAAGATTATTAATATGTTTTAAATATCCTTTTACAAGTCACATAAATTGAATCTAACCCCAAAGTAAGCAAACTACATGCTTGTGTTATGGGTGTTAGTCAACGATACTATTACATGGAAATACTTAAATATATACCATAATAAATTTAATAAGCACCCAGACCCGGAAATGCAGACATCTAAATGTTCATCACACAAATGCCTGCCCCCGTCGGGAATCGAACCCGAGCCTCGCGATTCGTCGATGCAGCTAGGCGAGTACGTTAGCCACTCGACCAACGAGTTGATTATTGATCCGCGGACGTAGACTAGTTTATAATACTCGTAACATATATATGCATCTAGGTAAAATTTGATTCATTTATGCTATTTTAATCACGCCTGAAAATCTATCATGAAATGAAGCCGTTGGAATCAAATTATCAAAGTGTTAGTCGTAATTGAATGCTTAAAAGGGAAAGGATCGACCTGTCACCGCAAAATCGTCCCAAAATTAGCAGGTTCGCCTAACTCTAGCTATTACAGGTGACCTCTTTGCCTCAGATTAATGAAACTTGATTCGCTTTATTGAATAAAAACTTTTCATCACTTCAAACAAGCTGTTTGCTTTTTGATTGCCCTATGCATATTTATAATTCATACTTTGCAATAAGAATATAGTTATGTTACCAAATGAATATCGTCTCTCAGCTGTAATACCTACATTAGCAGAAAACCGAAAGTGCCCCGATTTAATTGGTCGAGGACGTTACTAGGCCGATAAAGACACTATTTTCCGAGACAATAGTAAACAATCGATAACTTTAACGCCTACCAGGAAATCAGTCTTCTTCGCCTACCTATGACAGAAAAGAAAAAAATATGAATCTCACCTAAGTAACAATTTTAAAGAAAGCACTTTCTATTAACCATCACAAAATCCGGTTTTTAAATACTATCATGTAAGTAGGTACATATCATGAAATGAAAGAAGATCTTTGTAAACTGAAAATAAGGAATATCATTTGTTAGCATAATTGCCTACAAAAATATAAATTCAATTTAATTAAACCTTTTAGGGCCACTTGCAAGTTTCTGGGTTAACTTTAATAATGTGTTAAGCTGTCAAATATAAAGCGATTTAAACCTAGTTAGAAGTTAACTCAGAGTTAAATATTTAACCCAGGAACGTGCAAGTAGCCCTTATAAATGTTACGAGTATAACGTATAAACCTGTCAAAAATAATGATCCAACGGTTTTTATACAGATTTCAAATACTGTTCTATTTTAATTCAATTATTTCAATCGTGGAATCGATTTTCAATTCCCTGTGCCTTTCTCGACTGTAATTAAGCTGAATTGTGGATGTAAATGGGATCAATGTGCCACCGTCACGACGAGTTCTATTATGTTGGTCCCAATCAATACAATATAGAACATTACCCTCGCGGTCCGACCTGTGTCAAGTGAAAATTGCGACGGACGTGTTAATCCTTCACAGGTGGATGGAATTAATATTGCGAATGTGGGATTGAGTTTTGTGTTGTTCCGTAGCTTTGGTTTGGCACTTACTGAAACGTTTCGTTTAAATATTAATGTGTTTAAAAATAAATAACTCTGTAGTTCTGATATGTTGTCGTATTTTGACAAATACAAGTTAACTTCATATTTTTAAATGAAGAAACACTTGTACTGTTTTACGTATCACTTACACTTTATTATTTTATAAATAGCCTACCGGTTTTGCTTTTGACAGCATCATCAGGGCTAGAATCAAAGATATCAAACAAGTTAACTTGTTATTACCATTGTCGTCATCCTAGTGTTAAACTCGGTTGTTCCTCGCGTTGATATAGAGCACGGGAACTATTTTTACAAGCCAATTACCTTGTTAATGTCCATAAAAATGATAGTAAAATAACATTTGCAATTTCCCGTCAAAACAGTTTACATATAACAGTTCTATAAAACAGGAAAGACGGTGCATAGAGAATGGATTGGACTTACTAGAAGACAAAGTAAACATAGTAGTATATATATTTCAAATATATATACTAGCTGCGCCCCGCGGTTTCACCCGCGTAAGTCCCAATCCCGCGGGAACTCCGGGATAAAAAGTAGCCTATATGTTATTCTGGGTCTTCAGCTACCTACATACCAAATTTCATCGTAATCGGCTTTGAGTTTTTTGCGTGAAAGAGTAACAAACATCCATACATCCATTCATACAAACTTTCGCATTTATAATATTAATAGGATAGGATATATATACTAAGACAAAACTAAACATATCCAGCTTCACATAACTATATATGTCCCGCTTCACGCAGCTGTGTATGTGTAATGTTTTGTATACACACTTATTAACCTGTTTTAAATGTGTAATAACTGAACGATAGAGTGAATCGAGTAAATGTCTCTGTTCAGATAGGATTGTGGTTTTATGTTTGCTCGACATTGACTCAAGCAGTAGACTTGTCTTAATCCGGTACTGACTTGTCTTAATCCGGTATTCGTCAACTTTGGCAGATGTAAAAATCTATTTATTAAAATTTTTAACTTCGTATGAAGGGTGCAACGTCGATCTAAATAGTGGATGAGAAAATGAAATTTCGGCACTATCTTTTAGGCATTTCAATTCTTTTTTTAATTTTCTATTGTAGATTGTTTTTGATCAATAGGCGATTTATAGCGTGGAATTTACTTAAATCATAACAGTAACAATGACAAAGGCAACGGTAATTAAAGATATTGATGATGACGGTGATGGTGACTGTGACGGTTTTATTAGTGAAGACGAAGAAGTTATAATGCTTAATTTTTCACTGATCTTGACGATCTCATCATCACCTCGGAATAATGACCTAACTTTCTAAACAATGACCGTCAAATTGGTTGGTTATTTATATTTGATATTTTCCATCGTCGGCACTTGGTAAAACTTCCAAATATTCATATTTTTAAAGAAAGAAACACTTGTACTGTTTTACTTATCGCTTATAATTTATTACTTTGTAATTAATAGCCTACCGGTTTCGCTTATACAGCATCATCAGGGCTAAAACTTAAACTACTCTAGAGTAGAGAGTATATAAACTACTACTAAACTATTCGTCTATAATAGTTAGCGATTTTCATTCAAATTTTCGCCCTCTATTATAGCCCTTTACCGTCTCATTAATAAAAATCTCTAACTCCATATTATCTATGCTTACACACTTGTTACTAGATTATTTATAAATCTATGTGCTACTCACTGAGTCGCGTCTGTGGTCGAGCGGTCCGGGTGTTGGACTTGACTGCATGAGGTCTAGGGTTCAAATCCCGGGTCGGCCAACAAAAAGAAAATTGGATTTTTCCAATTTTCTAATAAAACAAAAATGTTGGTCGCGATTGGAAACGTGCCCGGTTGGCGATAGGCTTGCCACCTATCACATTATGGGACTTAGTATCTTCGGTTAGTCGTGGGTGCCCTGGTTGTGCCTCTGCCTACCTCTTCGGGGATCGCCCATATGGGCGTGAGGATACTTTTTTACTCACTGAGTAACCAACTACCAGCTCTTTGGTACTAACTTCATATAGAAAACGTTATTAGTGTACGTGGTATAACTATAAAATAACAATAAATTCAATACAAGCCACAAGGGATTACTGAGTATGTTATGGAAGCACAAAACGTATTTTTGTCCCAGTTGGCGTGAAACGTTTAAAAGGGCTAGAGCGCTGTTTTAGAGATTCCCTAAAATCTTACAGATTTTAATCACAGGTAAAAATAAGAAAACTGAACAACTGAACTGGTTAAACCATAAAACTAAAATATTGTTAGACAAAAGTAAGAAGATTTGTGTAGGTAACGTTTTGTGTAGGTTATTAAATACAAAGTTTTGTTGGAAAAATGGAAAAGATAGTTGATGCAACAAATGAGGAATGGAATAGATGAGTGAAACGATTTATCGATAACAAGGTATGACAAATACTGGAGGAAAAAAAAATTTTTTTCATCCTGGATTTTCCTGTATCCTATTACCTGTATCATTCTGTATTGACGTTGTTAAAATGGCTTAGGATTTGGTTATGACAAAAATTATTATTGAGTTTCGCGTATAAATAAATATCTGAGTAAACAAGTTATCGTAGGGAAAATAAAAAAAAACAGTAGCAGTCGTGGGACTGCCGATAGAAGTGAAAACGGAACTATTAAGTTGAGAGTAATTAAAACTATATGCAAAAATTATATAATTTTTTTTATGTTTTATTTATTAGTTACATATGATGGGTTAAACAAATCATGAACAAAATATAAATACAAAGTGGTTGAAAAAATAATTAATACACAATTATCTTGTCCGACAGAAATAGTCGATGTATTAGTGTATACGTGTACACAGGCTGCTGCGCGTGCGCTAGTCTGGCTCTCCATAGCTATAGATATACAATTATCATTAGCATGTCGGTGACGCGAACCGAGGATTTTACCCTCTACCAAAACGCTCAACGCGCCTAAAGAAGTTTTCACTTCAAAAAATAAAGTTAAACAAAATGACTTTAAAAATAAAATTGGCCTAAGGCAAAGAAAACAAAAGAAGTAAATATGCATTTGACAAATTACTATTTATTACTAAAGAACTTTTTATATTTTATTAAATCAGACGTTACTTTGCAGTATTATAACAGACTAGCTGTTACCCGCGACTTTGTCTGCTTTTACTTGACAGTTATCGTTATATTATAACCACATTTTAAAAATCCTTATAAATTTTAACTTATTATGTTATTCTGATATTAAAGCTATGTTACTGCAAAGTTTCATGACTATCCGTTCAGTAGTTTTTGCGTGAAAGAGTAACAAACATACACACATCCTTACAACTTTTCGCATTTATAACATTAGTAGGAAGGATGTAGAATATGCCTTTATTTGATATCCGTACGTAACAGCTATTTGATTCTCAAACTATTGGTACCTGCTATATAATTGAAACTTGTTAAATAGATGTGTGTTATGAACTGTTTTGCGATTTTTTTAATATGATACTTGCTGCTATAGAACCCTCCATGTCTCCCATGTCCGACTCGCACTTGGCAGTTTTTATTTTTCAAAAGTTTTCGTTTAAAAGATAGAAACCAATGTGATAAAATGTGTGCCTTCCTCCTCAATTTTGTAAATTAAGAGAGTGAAATTTTTTACATAGGTACTTATCGAAATTGGTGGGTAGAAATAATCTGCCATACTTCATTCCTCATATCGTCTATAATATGTCGACGTCTACCATCACGGGAACCATCAACAAAGTTGCTTGTGTGCATTGTATGAAAGTTTCACATTAACATTTTTTGTCACAATAATTGTGCTAGTTTGTGAACAAGGCAATTAATCAAGAAAGGTTTAGCACAAGAAAGGGTGTGATAGCATAACATCAAGGAAGCAGAAGTTTGTGGGCTTATTGAGATTGCTATCCGGATAAATAAATATAGTGGATCTTCTTATTCCGTCATTGCTAAAAATTGGCAGCCTTCCGTATTTACTTAATTTTTTTTTATGTTATAGGAAGGCAAACAAGCAGACGGATTTCCTGATGGTAAGAAATTCCCGCCACCTAGAGACACCAAAGGTGGTAATTGTGCGTTGCCAACCAGAGGCCGGGATGTTAGGCCTCGAGCAAAAGTAAGATTACCGGATACCTTACCCTCCGAACCGGAACACGTCATGACGTCATGGCGGCAGGAATAGGTAAGGCGGTGGTACCAATCCGAGTGAGTCGCTGCGAAACTCTACCACCTAGTCAGATGTCACGGTGTCAGTGACGGCAAGCCTATGCTCGCCTTTTACGAGCTGCCTGGCACAGGAAGGCAGATAGTCTATTCTACAAAGGAGCCCGGACTAACACGGGGAGTAGTATAGAGAGTTTGTGATATAGCACATTTACACACATCGCAAACTTAATTTTATTATCCAAAATTCGAAAGCAGAGTTATATTTTGCTGTTGGAAAATTAAAGAAGTATTTTGAGCCATCTAAACAAATGCCACATGCTGTTTAATTTTTAACACACTCCAAAAAAGAAAGAGGTTTTTAATTTGACGGTATGTTTTTTTTAAAATGTTTGTTTGTATGCTGGTAACGCAAATTATTGACCAACAGCCAACTGATTTTGATGGTTGTTTCAGAAATATGTATCATGACTCCGAGGTGTTTCCATGTTAATTTTACCATGATTACACAGTGGTTTTTAAGCTATATTTAATAGTGCACAAATTAGTATCTTCACCCTCATATCCCCGAAGAGGTAGGCAGAGACACAACTAAGACACTGTCACTGTAAAAATCATGTCTGTTTCCATTACACCCTGTCTAATTCAAGTGGGTTTTATTTTCGAAAGAGCTCTATTTATCCTTCCCCAGCTGAATGAGCTCGCCGTACCACAGCCGGATAATCTTGATGGATTGTATGATGTTAGCCATTTTTCCGTTTAATTTAGATGTGGCTCCAGAGTTGAGCCAGATATTCTGTTTGTTTCAACTCAACAAATTAATAATAAAAAAACGGAATTAAAAGTATCAAGCCATTTATTTTTTTTGTTTTTAATTTATTTCATTAATATAGTTTATTAAAATAAGCTAAGTGTACAATAAGCAAAACAGTACAACGTTTGAAGAAAGTATCTTCACCCTCATATCCCCGAAGAGGTAGGCAGAGACACAACCGGGGTACCCTCGACAAGCCTGTCACAAGAAATCTGTGATAGATGGCAAGCCTATGGCAAACTTTTTTCTCTTATATTGACGACCTCGTGAATCTCAAGTTCACCAATACTGAGATCGTCAACTTATGCGAAATATACGCAATATTTTGTAAAATGTTTACG
>NJDD01000097.1:319426-357525 GCA_002245505.1 Calephelis nemesis | reverse complement strand
TAGGCATCTGGATTTTTTTCATTGTAATAATCCAAAACGTAATATATATATATATATGTACTATATTTTACTTACGTGATCTTAAAAAAGAAAAATATGAAAGTAAAAGAAATGTCTTCAAAATACTGTGATTGGTCGAATAAAGTAGGGGCTTAAGTTTTCGTGACGTATTTAATACAAGATATTTTACTTTTCAAATTTGGTCCTATAAGCGCACGCACACATTCTTGGTATTACGCGTAATATACTGTAATGCAGACATTTTGTTTGCTAAAAAATATGGAATAACGAGTGGGTGGTCACCAAGATACTTAGAAAAATGGGTAATTTTTTACGAGTACACTCCGTAAAGTAGCATCTTTTTGGTGTTGAAAGACAACAGTTTATTGTGGCTTACCATAAAAAAGGTGTGTACTTGTTTGCTGTCTTATACAAAAAAAATCAAGGAAATGCAATCCAAGAGTACCGGCAGAGGTGGAAACTTAAACATATATGTGCATTTTGGAATGGTTCGTGAATAATTTTAAACAAATTGTTTTAATTGTTATAAAAATAACATTTACTAGGTGGTAGAGTTTCGCAGCGACTCGCCCGGATTGGTACCACCGCCTTACCTATTCCTGCCGCCATAACGTCATGACGTGTTCCGGTTCGGAGGGTAAGGTAGCCGGTAAACTTACTTTTGCTTGTGGCCGAACATCCCGACATCAGGTTGGCAAAGCACCATTACCACATTTGGTGGTTCTAGGCGGCGAAAAGTTCTCACCATCAGGAAATCCGTCTGCTTGTTTGCTTTCCATTATCATAAAAAAATGTTAGTACTTTAATGAGGTGTAGTAATTGATTTCACATTTTACACATTTATGACAGGACATTTTTACCCATCACAAAAAGTGCATGAAGTCGCTGAAGAAGTTTGTTGGAATGCCATCGGAATTCTCTATTCGCAAAACTTGTACAGTCATCTAAACAAAACATATTAAACTCAATTCGTTAAGGATAATATTAAAATTAAGTTGCGAAACTCGATCTACGCAGGTAATATAAAATCTAGTAATAAATATTGTGAATATATGATTTACAGTGTGACTTTAGTGACGTCAAGATTTAGTTTTAGAAACGTCTCATGTTATTTGGAACGGAGTATACAAGTATTCGATTTCACAAACAGTTTTTTGCCAGAGTCAGGAAGTGACCACAGTTGAATCAATTTAGATAAATATTTAAGCAAAAATGTATTAATTTTTAGAAACACAGAGACAAAGAATTATAACACATCGGTAAAAAACTTCAATTATCTAAAATGCTCAGTACAAGGTCACCAGGAAGTTGAAGAACTTCTAATTAACTGATTCATAATTATTTGCAAAAGAGATTTTTAATATGATTGATCTACCGTCAAGTTTTGACCTTATCTTTTAAGCCCTTTATTGCTATTTAGGGCTTGATTAAAAATCGAAAATTAAATAGGTGTATAAGAAATAGTACCTAAGTACTATATTTAAAAAAAGTCAGGTAACAACTATTACATGTAATCCTTAAAAACATTAACAACACAGGTTACGATTATGATCATTTGTTCCGCTGATCTTTAAAAACTACTAGCTGTTGCCCGCGGCGTTGCCCAAGTGATTAACAGTCCCACGGGAATATTTGTTCGGAATAAAAATTATCCTATTTGTTGATCCAAGTTACCCTCTGTGTGTGCCAAATTTCATGAACACCGGTTCAGCAGTTTTTGCGTGAAGGAGTAACAAACAAACAATCATACAAACGTTTGCATTTATTATTTCAGTAAGGTTTTGTCGGCTGACCTTCGCCTAAAATATTTTGTCCTAATTTCACTAATTCAAAACACACATGCTTAAATTTTCATTTAGTCTTCTTAATATTATAGTTCAATTAGGGCCACTTGCACATTCTCGGGTTACGGTTAATATTGAGTTAAACTGTAATATAAGGTGATTTAACCCTAGTTAGGGGCTAACTCAGTGTTAAATACTTAAACCAGGATCGTGCAAGTGGCCCTTATAGTTTTTTTATAATAGTTTTAACCCTTATATTCTAATTAGTACATAATATTATAATTATTTGGGTATACTCGTGTATTTTTGATGTTTATGGTGGCATTTTTCTACGACTAAGTTTTTAAAAAATATGATGAAATATATTACATTATTGGGTATTAAACATAAATTTCGAAGCAAACTTCACTTTTAAAAATTCATTTGCTTAAGAATTTTAATTTATTATGGCCTATTGCAAATTAATTTGTCTTATTTTGTACTTTTACAACAACATAGCTAATAAATCTTATTCTTAGTCTTGTCATTGTGGTCGTAGTTTTTAATTTAGATTAATGCATTTTTTTAAAATATTCAATATATTTGGCATTGTCACCAAGATGTTAATTATTATCTTAAACATATATGCAGATAGTAAAATAGATTAATCTGTACATTGAATTGAACTTTAAGCAAAAAAAATGCATTATGATGTATCGTGTATGAACAGTTAAATTAGACTTACTCTCACTAACACCGTGACATCTGACTAGGTGGTAAAGTTTCGCAGCGACTCGCCTTCGGTGCTTGCCGTTGACGTATTCCGGTTCGGAGCTCGGAGGCTTCACACCCCGGTCTCAGGTAGGCAACACACCATTAGCACCTTTGGTGTCTCTAGGAGGCGTGAACTTTTTACCATCAGGAAATTAAAAAACTGAATTTACTGTAAATCATGAAATTATAAATCAAAGTAGGCATTTCAAAAGTGAGCATGTAGATAGTGTTACGTAAGTAAATATTAGGAAAAACACGATATAAATTTACGCGACTCATTACGCCTGGTGTGATTCCACCCTTAAAAACAATTAAAATACAATAGTTTTAATCACAAAAAAATAACAAACCAGTTTAGCCCAAAGATTAACTAATAGGCCTACTCCAATTAGTGAAATGCTAATGATCTTTTTGCTAATTAAATTAAATTTTTCTCAGCAATTTATTTGATTTACAAAATACTGTTTTTTTGCTAACTGGCTATATTTATTTTTTGTAATTGGAAAAAAATATTCGGACGTTTTGTATTGTAATGTCTATACTGTATGAACAAATTCGTAAATCGAATATCGTAACATATTTAAACATTAATTAAACGATTTACACAAAATTACAAATTTGACTGAAAAATATAAAACTTTTTATAAATATAGACAAAATTATATAATTTTAAATTATACGTTTGCTATTTGCTTCGTATAATTCTGTACTTATACCAACGTTGTTGCATGGAAGCGAGAGTTGGGTGTGTCAGAAAAACCACGAGAGTAGAATAAATGTGGTCGAAATGCTCTCATTGTGCCCTCGCTAATCGTATTCGTAACACAGAGATCTGAGAAAGAGTGGGATTGAAAGAAAGCTTTAAAATAATAGAGGGCATGCTCCGCTGTTTCGAAGCAAAGAATGGCAGTTGAAAGATTGACAAAGCAGACATACAACGCGAATGTGGGTGGATGTAGGTACCCGGGGAGACCTAGGTTGACATTTCACTAACAAATCGCTCGTGTTATCCGAAGGTATTGTCAAGAGACTCCGGAACCGGCGTGTTTGTATGAAAAGGGTATTTGTTTGGGAATGTTTGAGAAGTTAGAAAGGTCTGCTAGGTGTGGCACTCGATACTCTCTGCCTACCCCGCAAATAGGATTACCAACAAATTTTCCAAGAAAAATGTATATTTAGCTCTGTGAAGAAAGGTGACCAGTATTTTAGAAAAAAATGAACAGTATTTTAGAAAAAAAATTAAACAGTATTTCAGAAAAAAATAACAGTAATATAAACAGTAATAAAAATAAACAGTATTTTAGAAGATATTAACAGTATTTTAGAAAATTATGTCATTTTATTAGTTTATTGATTTAAACATATTCAAGGTACAAAATTCAATCTTCTACAGATTTACTAAAATTATATATTTGAATAAAAAACATTTTGAGTTGCCCGAATTGGAAATCAAAACTGAGACGTTATGTATTCAAAGCCAACACCAATTACATAGACAACTTAAAACTAAGTAATTGTCGATTAAAATAATTGTTTCTGATACTGACACTATGACAAGAAAACAAATTACTATTGCCTTATTACGCGTTACTAGGTCAATATGATACATATGAGATAAATCTTACTCTGGAACCGGTATGTGGCCCTGACCTTGCGTGTGTTGCAAAAAAGTTAATCGGCGACAAACGTATCTAAATCCAATGCCCGAGATCCATAAGAACCAGACATAGGATACTAACAGGCAGCTATATTACTACTAGAGGCGACACTCCTAACAAAGTCCTCAAATCATTTCCAAATATTGGTAATTTCCTGTCATGTTGAAGTGGCCACTGGACAGGAACGCACCTATAGCATCCATGGTATCAATGCATTGTCTCTTAAAATAAAGTGAGTCTCTTGCTTGTTTTCTGTTTTATCATATGAAAAATATACGTTTAAAAATGTTTCGCTAGAGCCTAGATAAAGTGCACAGAAAAACCAACTTGCCTTGCTGTGATGTGTCACTTTACGACCATATTCCGAAAGAGGTAGGCAGAGGCACAACCAGGGTACCCACGACTAGCCGAAAACACTAAGTCCCACATTGTGATAGATGGCAAACCTATCGCCGACCGGGCATATATACAATCTTGAGCAACATTTTTTTTAATAAGAAACTTGGAAAAACCACATTTTCTTTTTTATTACCCGACCCAGGAATCGAACCCGGGACCTCGTGAAGTCAAGCCTGGACCGCTAGACCAGAGATTTAATGTGTTATACTCGAATTATTTTACTGCTAAACTAATTTATACATCACTAGCCATGTACCCGCGTCTTGTCAGCGTGAAATATTTTTTATTCAAACTTTCGTGCCTTATTAAAAGTCTTTTGTGGGTTGATTTTTAGAGAAAAAGGAAGCCATGTTAAAATCCGATTGTTTAACTATATAAAAAATAAATTTCATCAAAATCAGTGATCTCGCTTAGCCACGAAACAGACAGGCAGAATCTTGTATTTATAATATTAATATGGATGTCATAAAAATATCATAATGTAAATGCCATTATTACTACCTGTCGGAAGCTTGTACTGAGATACTTTCAACTATACTTTGAAAGTACCAAAGGCTATGTAAATACTACGTAATAATCTACACTTGCGTCTTGAACAATTGGCTTAACATCCCGGTCAACGGGTAGTGACTCACCTATAACATCTGTGTTGTCTCTGGACCCTGGTTGTCTCTTACCATCAGGTGACCCGTGTACTTATTTGTTAATCTCTCTACTATAAAAAAAGGTCTAGTAAAATAACATGTGTCATGATATAGTCGTGTCTCGATCTATAACGGTATTTCAATTTATAAGTTATTTCCGACGACAATGTGGTTTTTTTCTAAGTTGGATACCAGATATTGGTAATTAATATAGATTGTTATTTTTTAATTTGTGTTTGTACTTTAAAAATATTGTTAATTTTTTTGCACTTGTTTTTTTTAATAAACCTAAGTCCTAACACTTCATAAAAAAAACTAGTCGCCAGTCCCGGCTTCTCACGGGTATAAAATATACGTATAAACATTACTCTTCAATCTTTTTGTCCGCAAAACCGCATTTATATCCGTTGCTTAGTTTAGAAGATTTAAGCATACAAACGGAGATAGAGACAGAGGAAGCGATTCTGTTTTATACTATGTAGTGATGGTATACCAGCAACTGGGCTATTAGGTGGCCGCTACTGTGCTGGCTTCAATACAGGTTTACCATTCTTAACCATCTTCTTAAGTTCCATGGTATTGGTCCAACATAATGCACGTGGATAGTTATTAAAAAAAAATACTGAAGACAGAAATGCAGGTTTGCTGCAACTTTCGTCTATCGCAGACGATAACTTTCCAGCTGAACAGCTAGGGATCATTATTCTTGTGTTGAAGTTTTTAGTTCCTTTCGATATGCTTATGATCAAACTTTACCAACACGATGTCCTGTCATCGGAGTGTTAAGTAAAATGGTCGAGTATACCGACCACCTTATCCTCGAACCGAAACATGACACTGTCATTATGGTGGCAGGAATATGTAGGGTGGTGGGCTCTACGAAACCAAGTTGCTGCACAGCACTCTACTACCAGTAGGCTTATTGATAGTGATCCATTTAACTCTAGCAGCAACAAGCTCTATCAGCTTATATCAGCTGTTCTACAGATTCTGCAGTTCTATGGGTCCAACATAGAAGAAAACAATGTGGTTTGTAAATTTATTAATTTGTTAAAAAATTGCAACATCGAAACAGGATTTATATACTAGCCGACCCGGTGAACTTCGTATCGCTTGTCAGTTACTAACATTTTGTATGGATTAAAGCATTATTTTTTCCGTTTTCCCTGCTATTTGCCAATTTTTTTCCTAAGAACCTTTTTCTGACAATAACTAAATATCTAACAATAACTAAATAGAAGAAATTCATTTTTATATAATATAATACAGATCATGTAAAATTTATTCACATATTTTAGAATTTTATTTTGATTGAGTTTAAATTTTGTATTAACAACGACTGGTTCATAATTTTACGTGACGTTAGTTGTATTACAAATGAAATTATAATAAAATTTCTAAAGGTGTCGATGGAAATTAATAAAACTTCTCCAATGGTATATGAAAAAAATACAATGTAGCAGAACATGTTTGCTTTATTCACTAGTTTTGAACAAATTCTTTATTAATATTTTAGGCCCATATTCCCGAGGAAGTTGGCAGAGGCACAACCAGGGCACTTACTACTAGCCAATGACACTAAATCATACAATGTGATAGGTGCCAAGCCTATCGCCAAACAAGCATTATCCAATCCCGAGCAACATTTTTTTTTATCAGAAAATTTGAAAAACCGCATTTTCTTTTAGCTGCCCACCCGAATTGGGTTGCAAATCCCGATTCGAACGCTGGACCTCAATAAAGTCAAGTCCAACATCTGGACCGCTAGACCACAGAGGCGATACACACAAACATTACCTTTATTTCATTTCATAAAAACTGTTTTTCCCAAAATCTTCACACAAGATTATATT
Source organism: Calephelis nemesis (assembly GCA_002245505.1). Lineage (NCBI taxonomy): Eukaryota > Metazoa > Arthropoda > Insecta > Lepidoptera > Riodinidae > Calephelis > Calephelis nemesis. Next base: position 350,413 of record NJDD01000097.1, on the reverse strand, counting down.
ATTATTTTCCAAGTATAGTAATTCTGATCCGATCCGGTGGTAAATATGGGAATTATACGTCTAAAGTAACCAATGTATGTTCAAACATATTATATCTATTTATTAAATAACATAATGTTATTTTATTTTCTACCAAATGACCGCTATTAATATCAAAGGCAACAAGTCTTACTAATGTTTTTGGACAGTTTCTGAGCAGGGTCAAATGAATGTCTGCTACTCCCGCGCAAAAACTAGTAAACTAATTCAAATTTGTCCCTGTGTTGGTCCGGGCTCCTTTGCAGAATATACCATCTGCCTTCCTGCCAGACAACTCGTAAAAGGCGAGCATAGGCTTCCCGTCACTAACATTGTGAAATCTGACTAGGTGGTAGAGTTTCGCAGCGACTCACTTTGATTGGTACCACCGTATCTTCTTACCTATTCCTGACGCCATGACATCATGACGTGTTCCGGTTTGGAAGGTAAGGTAGCCGATAAACTTACTTTTGCTCAAGGCCTAACATCCCGGTCTCAGGTTCGCAACGCACCATTACCAACTTTGGTATCTCTAGGCGGCGTGAATTTCTGACCATTAGGAAATCCGTCTGCTTGTTTGCCTTCCAATATCATAAACAAAATTAAACTCAGTTTATGCACAATACCAAGATTAAAATTTGTTAAGATTTTGACAGCAGCTAGTTTTTAAATACAAACGCAATATGTATGGTAGTTTTTAATGGTTTAATAAAACCAACATTTGTATGTAATGTACTTGAACAGCTTTATGTATATCAAAAAAGCCGTATGTTAAGTTTATTCAGATATTTAAATAAACCCATTTATATACTTCCTATAGCCTCCATTTCCTTTCGACTTCCTAAAACATCGTTGAAATCAAATCCAGTTTAAACGTATGAAATGTTTTTCATTTTGTATATTTCATAGCAATATAATTTTATGGTTCTACTAAAACTAAATGAGTGGTCACTTTATTGATTTTGGCAATCTAATAAAGATCCGCTTGGTTGGCCAAGGCGTTAGCATTTTCCCCGTTTCGTTCCGGGCTCCTTTGCAAACTAGACCATTTGACGTCCTGCCCGGCTGATCGTTATAGTCGAGTATAGGGTTACCGTTACTAACCTGACATCTGGCTAGGAGGTAGAGTTTTGCAGCAACTCGCCTGGATAGGTACTACCGCCTTACCTATTCCTGCCATGAAAACGTCAATGCTTGTCGTTGACGTATTCCGGTTTGGAGGATTGGGTAGTCAGTAACTTTTGTTCAAGGCCTAAATTTTATTTAATTAAGTATCCTTGAATAAATTAAACAAAATAATATAATCCCAAAGTGAACTATTTACATGCTTGTGTTATACGTGTTAGGCGACAATACTAGTGCATAGTAATACTTAAAATATAGATACCTAATTATAATTTAATAAAAAGTCCAACTCCAGTCTGCCTTTGTCAGGAAGTAAATCTGAGGCAGGCGGTAAGTCTGTGGAGTATTTTTTTTTATTTTTATGATATTGGAAGACAAACAAACCCAAACTCAAACTCAAAATATATTTATTCACATGGAGCTATACAAAGATTCTTGTGACGCGTTTATATAATTCTAAAAACAAAAAAAATGTATAGGTACGGATTTCCTGACGTAAAGAAATTCACGCCGCCTAGAGACACTTAATGTGGTAATGGTGCGTTGCCACCCTGAGGACAGGATGTTAGGCCTCGAGCAAAAGAAAGTTTGCCCTCCGACCTTACCCTCCGAACTGGAACACGCCAACGGCAAGCATTGGACGTTATGGTGGCAGGAATAGGTAAGGTGGTGGTACCGAACCGGGTGAGTCGCTGTGAAACTACCTAGTCAGATGTTACGGTGTTATTGTCGGTATGCCTATGTTCGCCTTTTACAAGCTCCCTGGCAGGAAGGCAAATGGTCTATTTTGCAAAGGAGCCCGGACTAACAGAGGGAAAAAACTATACGTCAAAACTGTAGATGACATCTCATTCAAAACAGTGTCTATAAAATGTATACCTTTTTTATATTCTGCACTCTATTATTTTACAAAGTAGACCAGGAGACTATTCTGATTTTATTGCTTATGGAATTTAATGCTTCTGAATGATGACGGTTCACTTCTAATGTTTTTTCCTAGTTTGTTTCCAGAACAATCCATACTATAATTGTTATCTGAAACATTCACATACAATCATATTCTGATTCTATTAATTTTTTACGCACTGAGGCAATATCAGACTTTTTATTCTTTTAATTGACTTTATCACCTGTCGGGCCGATATAGTTCCTGATTGATGGAATTATACTCAGTAACTCGAGTGTTAATGTTGTAAGTACCTACATGTTACTGAATGTTCTGGAACCTTTTGATTGGCAAAAACTCGTTCTAGTCTAAGATTCAACTACATCATTTTCATGTCCATCTGTTTGTTTTGCAGGCAGGATTTTAGACGGTAAAAATATGTACATTATTTTACGGTAATTTGCTGTGACGCGTTACATTACACGTCTGACTTTCTGTCTTTGTAATCTATATATAAAAAATAAAAACATACGAAAATGTTTTCTACTGCATCTATCATGGGGAATGTTTTGAGGAGTTGTTTGGCTTAACTCCACCTTCGGACTTCGCGACAGAGTTTAAAGTATCATGCCCACCATCTTGATGCGTGGCGATCTACAACTGTGCGACTGTGCGAATCAGTTACCGAGGGCGGTATTCCCAGACAATTATGACTTGGGGACCTTCAAGAAAATAGCGTACTCATTCCTTAAAGGCCGGCAACGCGTTTGTGATACTCCTGGTGTTGCGGATGCCCGTGGGCGGCGGTGATCACTTTCCATCAGGTGACCCACTTGCTCGTTTGCCTCCTCTTATATAAAAAAAAATCTACTTTTAATTATTTTAATACGCCAAACAATATAATTATACATTTATGCTACAACATTCCATGTATATCATTTATACAACAATACATACCATTTACTTATAAAATAAGGTGGCTACAGAGAAGCACGGACGAGGTTATTATCTATTCCCGTAGTAAATGAAATCACATCCTAATAATATTAAGCGTGCGAGAGTTTGTTACAAAATAGTTTGTACGTTTATCAAAATTTGATATTTAATTATGCAGTGATTGAATTTGAAGCATTTGCAATTTCATAATACTGAGAAATGATTTATAACCCAGAATAGGACAAAAGCATATTTTATCCTGATCCCCTTTGATCGAGTGCCGTGCAACAAGTTTCTTGGCTCGGGGGTCAATCAAGTTACCTACTTCTGCTGCCAAAATGACAGTATCTTATTCCAGTCTGGTTAGTGGGGTAATCGTTAAATTTGTGAAATAGGGAAGGCATCAGGAACAACATATCAATCGTACGATCAGTGACAATATTATAACATGGTATCAGTAGGCCACAATTGTTTCGTAACATTAAGGGAGCTGTCTTGTTAGGTGCTATCTTATCAGAAAAGAAGTCAACAGGTCCGAGAGAGCTACCGATACTCTGGTAAAATTTAAATCAATTTCGTTAACCGTGACATGTCATTGTCACTACTACTATAATTACTAATAATGAATAATGTTTTTATAAATTACATGATAGGTGAATACAGAAATCATACAGTTGCTTCTTATACTATTAGTATTTCGAGTTAGTAATGTAGTGCCACAATGATAGCTATGATATATGGCGAATGATTTTTTTTATAATATGGTGTGATCTGATCATGCGAAATGCATTACATCGCCATCCATATTTATTATGGCCAGGATATCAGGTAACGAATGCAAGTCCACCGGCTACACTATCCTCCGGGCCGGAATGACAGAATTATTATGGTGGCAGGAACAGGTAAGGCGGATGATCCCTACCAGACAAGTCCAAGTGTTGCACTTGTCTTCATGAGGTCCCGTGTTCGTATCCTGGGTCGGGCAACAAAAAAGAAAATTGTGTTTGTCCAATTTCCTAATAAAAAACTTTGCTCGGCATTGGATATGTGGTCGGTTGGTGACAGGCTTGCCAATCACATTGTGGGACTCAGTGTCTTCGGCTAGTCGTGGTTTCTAATAAAAAAAATGTTGGTCGGGATTGGAAATGTGCCCGGTTGGCGATAGGCTTGCCACCTATCACATTATGGGACTTGGTGTCTTCGGCTAGTCGTGGGTGCACTGGTTGTGCCTCTGCCTACTTCTTCGGGGATATGGGCGTTTTTTTATATTATAAAGTATCATAAAATATCTCCTAACCAAATTTGTCACGATTAGCAAGGGTTACTAGAGAACCTCGATTTCATGCTCTTCATCAGTCCCAGTGGATTATTGATATTTGTAAATCCATTAGTAGTTTTTTGTTTATTATTATCTTAATGTTAATATAATAGTCTCGACTCTGTGGTCTAGCGGTCCGGGTGTTGGACTTGACTGCATGAGGTCCCGGGTTCGAATCCCAGGTCGGCCAACAAACAGAAAATTGGATTTTTCCAATTTTCTAATAAAAAAAAATGTTGGTCGGGATTGGAAATGTGCCCGGTTGGCGATAGGCTTGCCACCTATCACATTGTGGGACTTAGTGTCTTCGGCTAGTCGTGGGTGACCTGGTTGTGCCTCTGCCTACCTCTTCGGGGATATGGGCGTGAAGATACTTTTTTACTTTTTAATGTTAATAATTCGCTTGTACAGAATTCAAGGGTATACGTATACCTGAAATAACATATCCGATTCCAATTTCCAGTTCATATGAAATCGAGATCCTAGAGTAACCCTATAGCCTACTGAATTCGGTGTGTATCGCGATCGTGATATAGACGGACAAAATTCTAAAATCGCTACAAATGTGTTGTGCTTCTAGTCTTTGGTCGTCTGCATCTTCAATGTGCAGAGTTCAGTTATTTTCCCCGTGTTAGTCCGGGCTCCTTTGTAGAATAGACCTTCTGCCTTCCTGTGCCAGGCAGCTCGTAAAAGCCGAGCATAAGCTTGCCGTCACATACACCGTGATATCTGACTAGGTGGTAGAGTTTCGCAACGACTCACCCGGATTGGTACCACCGCCTTACCTATTCCTGCCGCAATAACGACATGACGTGTTCCGGTTCGGAGGGTAAGGTAGCCGGTAAACTTACTTTTGCTCGAGGCCTAACATCCCGGCCTCTGGTTGGCAACGCACCATTACCACCTTTGGTGTCTCTAGGCGGCGGAAATTTCTTACCATCAGGAAATCCGTCTGCTTGTTTGCCTTCCAATGTCAAAAAAATCGACCTTTTTTATTTCAAGCATAGATTTGTACTTAATGATAATCTGGTCAAATTCGCGCGGAGTCGCTGGATACAAGCAGCTGGTGAGAATGACTTGTGGCGTTGTTTGGAGAAGGCCCATGTCCGGCAGTGGACGTCCTGTGGCTGATGTTGATGATGATAGATTAGTGCTGTATTGTTGATATTAAAAAAATAATCGGAATAAACACGTTTTTTTGGAGTTAACACTTGTACTTATCCACTGTATACTTTATTTAAAAATTTCTGTTACTTTTTAGCCAAGCGGTTTCACTTTTTACAGCATCATCAGCGCTTTGAAACTGAAGATAAAAAGGATTTTTTTTTATTTAACGTAACTAAACGTTTAACTAAAGATAAAAAGGGCTTTTTTGATTAAACGTTCAAAAAAGTCCTTTTTGTCTTTACTTTCAAAGCCCTGATGATGCTATAAAAAGTGAAACCGGTTGGCTAAAAAGTAACAGAAAGTGTTAAATAAAGCATACAGTGGATAAGTACAAGTGTTAACTCCAAAAAACGTGTATATACAGTCGAATTCCACAAGGTGCCGACGATAGCAAGTATAGATTCTTATAAGAATAAAGCTTCAGGTAAAGTAACAATGTGTGACTAAATTCGCTAGTGATTCCGGTTTACCAAAACATAGATATAACATCATTAAAGACGATTAGACCATTTGACGGTCACATTCATTCACTCCAATTCGCATATAGATGATTTATGAATGATGCTTTTTTGAAAAATGAGTCACCATCGGTAATAAAGGTCTATCCACACACACCAGAAACGTGTCAGAAAGGAAATTGATAGAAGAAGGCGTTACTTTGCGAAAATCCATTCTTAAGTCTAAATAAAATGATTTAATTTGCAATTTTCCGGCAAAAAATGTATACATATTATGGCTTAACAAAACAGACAAAATAGTGCGCTATGAATGAATTGGACTTATCGGAAGCTAACCTCCCAAATACATCCAGCTCCACACAATACACACCACTAAACTGTTTTATTAGCACCAACAACACACCAACAATGTGTTAGAATGGTTTTTGACAGGATACGATAAAAATATCAATGTATACATTGTCTATGCATTTGTTCGTCATTTTTCGTACCGAAAACTGACGAACAAATGCAGTTATAATGCTTGGAGTTATCCACGGTCTGATTAGGACTAGTGTAAATAATGGGAAATGGATACGCATTACATATCGTCATGATGATATCCCTGGTACATCTAGGATATTAAACTTTAATTTCGAGATGACTAAATTGTATTCGATGTCTTTAAAGCACTACTTTCGCGCGTTTGATGTTACAAAGGATGCTTCAAGCGAAACATTTTAACAGAATGTAATTATATTTTCATAAAAAGAAAAGAAACATTCCATCGACAAGTAAGTAAAAAAAGAGTGTATCATATTTGCTTAGGTTTAAATACAAACAGAAGAATGAATTAGGACATTGAACAATTACATCAGAAATTTATTTGGAATTTTTAGATAACAGGTACAGACACGAAGTGTTCTAGGTTTCATCATTCATCTTGCCTTTGTTTCTACTTTTTTTTACATTCATACCGTTTTTTATGAGCGATCAGATCTGTTATTTATCTATTTGTTAATACCTGATGCCAAAACTTTGTAACTTTTTTACGAAAATTGCGTAGACGCAGGAGCTTAAAATTTGGCACACTTATAGTTTATGTGTAGGGGAAGTGCAGAACGCTAATATTTTTAATAATAATGCTCATAAAGTACATTAAATCAATAAATAAAATATTACCCACACTACCATGCATTTGACACACACAAACAAATGTATTGACGATAACGATAAAAGATCACAGATGGCGACTTAAAAAGTTTGTAAAAAAAGTAGTTGGTCTTGAGAAATGAAGATTTCATTCTTATCAACAAATACATCGAAATTTATTATGCTCGAATTTCGACCAACGGGCGACCACTTGTTCAATTAATAATAAAACCAAATTAGTGCTGTGTGTGTATAGCTTATTACATACGAGTGTTTACTAATGTCATATTTTATGATTAACTTTTCCATTTTCGATGTCACAATCTTTTTTGTTTTTTTTTCTCATCCATTATAACACTTTAGTTACATTACTACTACAGGCACATAACAAAAAAAATAACGTGCGTTTATCGATTGCGCTTGAGCTGGAAATGAGTGTGTGTGCAGAGGCCCTAACACTTGGTGGTATTAAGATACATAGCGACAAGCATCCTTTCTCAGAACATGTTTTATACTCAGGATGGTACTTTGGCACATGGGCAGCAAATGTCATGAGACAAGAATAAAGCTTAATAGTCGAATTTTTACCTAAAAACTTTCTTAAAAAGCAGTACATTTTTTAAATTGGGAGGTAAACAAGCAAACACGATAACAGACTCGTGTCCTAATTGTTATTAGTGCTTGATTCTTTACTTTTTGAAAATATTTTAATCAAAATAATTGATTTTACCGTAAGATCGATCATTTCATCTTTTCATAGAGAGTTTCGCAGCGACTCACCCGGATTGGTTACGTACCATTACCACCTTTGGTGTCTCTAGCCGGCTTGAATTTCTTATCATCAGGAAATCCGTCTGCTTATTTGCCTTCCAATATCATTAAAAAAGTAGTACCTAGGTGTAACAGCACAAGTGTTATGACACCGAATAAATTGTATGTAAGAGCTTTAATTTATGGAAGTATCGTTAAAGGCAAGTGGTACAAAGGCGAAAACTCGCTTACTTACTTGTCACTAAATCTTAAAAACTATAAGTGTTAGGACGTTCAAATTTTGCATTGTGGTCCCATATGGGTCCTGACCACCTCGTTAGTCGAGTGGCTAGCGTACACGCCTAACTACGCCCATCAACCGCGAGACTCGGGTTCGATTCCCGACGGGGGCAGCCATTTGTAGATTGAACATTTAGATGTCTGCATTTCCGGGTCTGGGTGTTTATTAAATTTATTCTTGTATCTATTTAAGTATTTTTATGTATTAGAATCGTTGAGTAACACCCATAACAAGAGCATATAATTTGCTTTCTTTTGGGTTAGATTCAATTTGTGCAACTTTTCCAGAGATATTTATTTATTTATTATTAATATAAGACGTATATGTTCACTATTATAGGATTTTGTGAAATTTAACCCCTAAGGGTGATTTTTTGGAGACGTTAGTTAATTAGTAGGTAATTAGATACAGCAGGGTCGATTTAAGGCAATACAAACAATTTCGCAACAATTTATTAGAAAAATATCTATTTATATAAAAACGTTGACTTAGACTACATCTTCTTTGTCATGCCAAAGCTTTAATTTGTTAGGTTACTAGGCGGTAGAGTTTCGCAGCGACTCGCCCGGATTGGTACCACGCTATTCCTACCGCTATAACATCAATGTTAGCCATTGATTTGTTCCGGTTCGGAGGGTAAGGTAGCCGGTAAACCTTACTTTCGCTCAAGGCCTAACACTCCGGCCTCAGGTTGGCAACGCACCATTACCATCTTTGGTGTATACAGGCGGCACGAATTTCTTACTATCAGGAAGTCTGTTTTCTTGTTTGCATTCCAGTATAAAAAAAGCAGAAGATAATCAGTGCCAAATATTTAAATCCTTGCAAACCTGACTAGCTTTATTCAGAATCACCTTTTGACGCCGGTTTCAGAAACACTTGTCACCACCCTTGGACAAATCCCCGATCAATTTGAACGTGGAATGTCAACCTAAGTCTCTTGCTCAGGCCAAGTTAACCACTTCATAAAATAGATATTCCAAAAAAAATTTGTTTGTGTACTTATGTACACGCGTTAGAAGTTATACTTCTTCGGCGTAATAAGATAAAAATCTTTTTAAAAATTTTATCTTTTGCCTTATTTTATATTTGTAGACAAAATGACACTAACCATAAAAATAAAGAAATATTGTGAATACAGTTTTCAGTTCTCACGCAAACATACGTAGATGTCCTTACTTTTACTTTGTTGGTACCTTTTTTTAAAAAACTAAAAAAAAAAAATTTCGTGACGGTGTGCGCGCGCATCTTAAAAATTTACCCTCATCATTTTTTTCCTAACACGCCAAAAGAAGTATAACTTCATAAATCTTTTTGGCAATAGGAGAGAGCTCGTTAGGCTATAGGTTAGTTACCTTCAGATAAACGTTGGTGCCTTGGTTGGCTGCCTACCTCTTCGGAGATACGGGCGTGAAGACCTTAACCTTGTTTGTTGAAACTGATTTTATTAGTATTTTATTATTTGAGTGACATAATCGTGATATAATACTTCCTAGCAACTGTACGTTTCATTATATCTACATATAACCGTCATAAGGGTCAGGTCAGGCGTGATGCTTTTAGCATTGATCTGCAAGTATACATTGAACTTTAAGAACTTGTATGTGATTTGTAGGTGAAATAAATATTGTATAATACAAATAATGTATACTAATATTAAAAAGAGGAAAGATTGATTACTTGTTTTTATTTCGTTATCATCTCTGTGGTCCACCGGTTGGACTTGACTTTTTGAGGTTCCGGGTTGATGCCCGGGTCGGGCACCAAAAGAAAATATGTTTTTCAATTTATTCATATAAAAATAAATCTCTATTTCCCGTAGTCAACGCATCACGCGTAAACGGCTGGACCAATTTTCAACCGACTTTAAAAATAAAAAAGGTTACGTGTTCGACGAGGTATATTTTTTTGTAGTGAATCGATTTCTGAAGGTCATGTCTGAAGGGATTTGAATAATATTTTTGATTTGAGAGAGTCCATTTCCTAGGTGTTCCCACTGTTACCAAGTCTGGATCTGATCATCCAATCCCAAGGAAATCGAAGGACACTGTTATTTTTATTTATGTAGATGATTTGGGTACTTATTAAAACGAAGTCGTTAATTGCAGGAATGGCCCGGAATTAAATAATACCCTATTGGCGATAGGTTTTGCCATCTATAATCTATTGTAGGACTTGATATACTCAGTAGTTACTGAAGATATTCAGTAGTTACTGAAGATACTTAGCTCTACTACACACATATAAGTTTGTAAGTGCCTTGTTTGTATCTCTGCCTGCCACTTCACAGTTATGGGCATGAACATACCTTTTTTTGGTTCTATTAACTAGATGTTTTGGAGCCTTGGAGCACTAGACTGTTGTGTATTTTTTTACTTTATAATTTTGCAACATTTCTCATAGGTTAAAAATAAAAAAAAAGTAATAAACTGGAATGTGTCACTAGATTATAGTAAAGTTGCAGAGTTATTTCTTATTTTTATCTTCTACATATACAAACACCTCTTCATAATCGGTTAAGTCATTTCGGAGTTTTAATTACAAGCACTGACACGAAAATTTTATACTTAAGTCTAATAAGGATTTTAGAGGGTTGTAAACACTGGTTTGCATCCTTCTAGACCATAAATTTAATAATAATCGGAAAATGGAATCTAAGTTTCCTCCAAGGTTACCTTTAATGGCGTTACAACCATCTAGAATGTCTTTAAGATTTAGTTGCAGTAGTTTGGAGAACTAATGACTAATAGGCGTAATCGGAGCGAAGCCTATACGTCATGACATTGCATTAGAGTTTCCGAGTTCCGCTTTCGTCTACCGAACCCTACAGCTGCGGCGTGCTAAATTCAGGGTTACCCATTTTAAATTCAGTCTAATTGATTTCAATCGATAATATTTTTATAGCTACTAGAAATACATGATTAATCAATCAGGGTTGCTTAATTTACATTCAACCAAATTGATATCTATCGATAATTTTTTGAAACTAGAAATCTGTGATTGTTCAGGGTTGCCTAATTTAAATTAGGTTAAATCAGATATACAATGAAATTTCAGTCGATAGTAACTTTGTAGCATTGATTTGCTTTCCGCTTCCGATATACCTGGTTTGCGTTTTAAATTTTCAAAGTAAAATCAATAAAATGTTAAAAACTAAAGCTTTTTATGACGTCAATGAATATTTTAATACTTAGTTAATATATAACAATGTTTATTATTTGTGTGGGCGAATTTGCATTAATTTTATGATTATTACCATATTAATACAATTTGACATAATGTAATAGCATTTAATTTAAATTGATAGCGTCCTTAAATTTTAAAAAATAATAAACGTACCTATTAGTAAAATTTTACTAGTATTGCATTGCATTGTATCTGCGTACTTGTATACGCGCATCTATTGCCGCAAATCCATTTTTAAATATTTATTTTTTTTAAATCTTTGTACTATACTAGGTCATGAGAAGTTCATAGTTTAATCTTCAAGACCATGACCGATAGAATACATAAAATAAAAATTCAAATATGTTAGTCTACGACGGTATTACATAGAATTACTAAAATAGATACCAGAATAAATTGAAACATTTAAATTATTCTGGTAAAATAAAAAAATAACATTTAAATGTTTGCATTTCTGGGTATAGGTGTGATATACCCAAATATTTGCATTTAAATGTTTGCATTTCTGGGTATGGGTGTGATATACCCATACCCAGAAATGCAAACATTTAAATGTTCATTACACAAATGCCTTCTCTCGTATGGAATCGATTCCGCGTCTTGAAGTCTATACAGTGTTACTTAGAAAAGACCGATAAAATTTTAATATTACCCCCAAAGGCTTGAATGGTAATGGTTAAATGCTATTGCCAAACTGTAATATTTACTTTTATAAGCATTCATTTAAAATAAATAGTCCACAAAAATACTTTACTTGTTGTCATGCTACGTCGTTCCTAGCACGAGTCATGATGTCACAAACGTGCGAATATGACTGCGGTTGGTAGGGACCAGTTTTATACTTCGTTTACGTTGTAAGCTTCTTAGCTTGTAAGCATCTTGGATTTAAAGTTGGATAGACATTATAAACTGTTTTTTTTTAATTTTTAATGTCTTTTCATAGATCGAAAGTGTATTCACTTTCGAATCATTTTTCGAAATTTGGCTGGTACTTTAAATATCACCCTATATACAACGATAATCTCTTACCATCAGATTAAATGCTTGATTGTTCGATCGATATATTTTATTGCAAGCACTCAGAATAAAAGATATTGAAGCGAAGTGCGTGCAGACGTCATAACGTTGCATTAGTGTTTCCGAGTTCCGCTTACGTCGAACAAACCCTGCAGCTGCGGCGTGAATAATTTGTGTTCGTTCAGGGTTACCCATTTTATCAAATTACTAAGAAAACAAACATGACAAAACTTTTGTTTAATCGCTTTTAGTCTTTTAGTTGTTCAATTATGGTGAAATGAATAAATATTCCTAGACAAGTTACTCAAACTAAAACTTACTTCAAAGTATGCAAATTATGTGGTTGTACTGTAGGTGTTACTTTACGATTCTAATACATAGCTATAATTAAACGTACAATCAGACCCGGAAATGCAGACATCTAAATGTTCATAACAAAAATGGCTGCCCCTGTCGGAAATCCTACCTGAGGCAGTCCGGCAGGGTAGTTAGGCGTGTACGCTAGCCACTCGACCAACGAGGTGATCAAAATCTAGGTAAAATTTGAAATTGGTTCTTTAGTATAGTAAACCATATATGTTTATTGCTTTCTTCGACATTTCTAAACCAATTAAATAATGTTTTTATTCGAAAGAGCTCATATTAGAAGTTGTTGCTTTATCGTAGGATCTAAAGATACAAAGCCAGGGAAATCAATCAAAATTCGAAGGGTTAGCAGAGGCACCTACTGGGCACCCACGACTGGCTGAAGACACCAAATCCTAAGTATCACAATATGATAGGTAGCAAGCCTATCGCCAACCGGACACATATTCAATCCCAGGCAACGTAATTTTTACTAGAAAATTGAAAATATATTTACATTTTCTAATTTTTTTTTGTTGCTCAACTTGGGGAATATAAAAAATAATAAAAATTTATAAAAATCGTAGAAAAAATTTTATGTTTTTGAAGTTATACTTCTTTTGGCGCGTTAGGAAAAAATGATGAGGGTAAATTTTTACGATGCGCGCGCACACCGTCACGAAAAACCGACATGATGAAGTTAGCTATAGATAACATTTTAGTTTTTCAAAAAAAGGTACCAACAAAGTAAAAGTAAGGACACCTACGTATGTTTGCGTGAGAACTGACAACTGTATTCACAATATTTTTTTATGGTTAGTGTCATTTTGTCTACAAATGTAAAATAAGGCAAAAGATAAAATTTTTAAAAGGATTTTTATCTTATTACGCCGAAGAAGTATAACTTCTAACGCGTGTACATAAGTACACAATTTTTTAAGTGAGAAAAACAAGCACACTGCTCTTGATGGTAAGATAGAACCGTGGCCTGTTATTCCTGTATTACATATTAGTTGTTAAGTATAAATTTATTGTACGTAGTTGTGCAGTGGGGGTGTTAAGCGTATTGGATCAAGTCTGCTAGTTACCCTACCCTTCTGACTAGAATATGTCAGTGCCATTATGACAGGGATAGGTAAGGCAGTAGATCCCTGTCTGGGCAAATTGTTTCACAGAACTCTACCATCAGTAGTCTTGATGGTAATAATAGCCCATATTTTTAATTGCAGTCTAGTGTCAGATATTTCATACAAATAATTTACTAAAGATAAAGATACAATCAAAGGAAAAGTGGGATTTAAATTTGAAAGAAAGTGTAGGTGTTGAAATGACCACATGCATGCTCCGCTGGTTGGACATGTAGAAATAATGACAGGTGAAAGATTGACAAAGCAGACATACAACAGATGTAGGTACTCGTGGAGACTTCGGTTGACATTCCACGAACAAATCGTATATATATGTATGTACGTATGTATGAATGTAGGCATGTATGTATGTATATAGGTATGTAAATATCTATGTTTGTATGTATGTGTGTATGTATTTATTTTTATGTGTGAAATCATGGTAAGGCCACAGGTTATTACTTACAGTTTTGTGCTAGAAAGGCAAACAAGCAGACAGGTTTACAAAAGGTCACAAATATGCGTCGCATACTCACAATCTTAAAAATGCGTTGCCAACCTTAGACTGGAATGTTAAGCTTCTTGCACGAGTTGAATCAACTTCTTATTTAGGATATTAATCGCAAAGTAATAAATAATAAGTGATAAGTATAACAGTACAAGTGTTTCTTTCTTTAAAAATATAAACTTCTTATTTACCAAATCAGGACATGAAAACGAGCACTAATGTTACAGGGGTAGAAATAACTGTATAGGCGGTGCTACCAATTTAACCAGTTGTGAATCTTTATTAGTTTAAGGTCAAAGTGTTGATATTAACCTGTGCTCACCTCTTCCGAGCTTCCTAGTAGCTCGAAAGTACTCTCAAGGCCTTATCCACGAAGCGGTAATCAGAGGTACAAGTAAGACAACCGCTAAGATAGTTAAGCTAAGCTAAGCTAAGATACTTAGTTTCACATTGTGATAAACAAACCAAGTATTGATCCAATCCAGAGCAACATTTTTGAATCTGAAAATTGAAAACCAAATTTTTATTTGCCCCGAGAATTGAACCCAATACCTCATGCAGTTGACTTCAAGACCGGAACAGACTACACAGCTAGTAGAGATATAGTGCAATTTTCAATGTCATGAATTAAAAAAAAGACATACTGTTTGCCCGACTAAGGAATTTAAATCGAGACTTCACGTCCCCAGGAATAACATGGAGGAAAGGACTTATAAAAGTAGCTTCACGCCTGCATCCCCGAATAATAGGCCGAGGTACAACCAAACACCCACAACTAGCCGAAGAAGCTAAATCCCACAATATGATAGACGGCAAGCCTACTCTTTTTCGTAGCCCAACCAGTACATAAAACCCTCGACCTCTTGACATATAACATGAGTGTAAAGGCGAGCTCGCCTTATCCAACTACTGTAATTAAATTGTTGTTTTATCTTTTAACTACCCTACTGGACTATTATTAACAAACTTTATTTTTAGTTCTCATGTTAGTGACTAAAGTCTTAATGAGAAATATAGATGTTTAAACTGTAGTCTAACACCGGACCTCTAGACCATAGCAGTAAGTTTTTTTTTTATGATATTGGAAGGCAAACAAGCAGGCGGATTTCCTGATGGTAAGAAATTCACGCCGCCTAGAGACACCAAAGGTGGTAATGGTGTGTTGCCAACCTGGGGCCGGGATGTTAGGCCTCGAGCAAAAGTAAATTTACCGGCTACCTTACCCTCCGAACCGGAACACGTCATGACGTTATGGAAGCAGGAATAGGTAAGGCGGTGGTACCAATCCGGGCGAGTCGCTGCTAAACTCTACCACCTAGTCAGAATTCACGGTGTTAGTGACGGTGAGCCTTTGCTCGCCTTTTACGAGCTGCCTGGCAAGAAAGGCAGATGGTCTATTCTACAAAGGAGCCCGGACCAACGCGGGGAATTAGAGAAATTGTTTTATTTTAAACTTTGTAGTTGTAGCCCTATTATTTTTAGTCAAAGTAAAGATAAAACTTAGAGATATGGTTACAAAATAGAGAGTAATAACCTGGTTCGAACGACTGCTCAAGGACCTTGAGATAGTGTCCTGTACTGTTTTTATTGCCGCTACAATCTAATCTTACGAACTTGTAGTTTTATATTTGCGTTTTCGAATGTATTTGTAACAAAATGAAATATTATTATTATAGTGTGTGCCCAACTAAGGAACTGAAATCGAGACTTTACGTTGCTGAGAATAACAGGGAGTAAAGGTTTTACAAAAGTATTTTCACGCCTGCATTTCCGAAGACTGTAGGCTGAGGCACAACCAGGGCACCAACGACTAGACAAAGAAACTAAATTATGTAGATATAAATAAATCCTGAACAAAATATTTTGCAAAGTGGGGGTTCATTTTTTTTAAAAAGTAGACTATTTACAAACTTCGGTCTTTAATTAAATGCATAGCAAATTTTAATAAAATCAGTCCAGTAGTTTCGCCTAGAAAACGTAACAGATAGACAGAGAGTTATTGTTTTTATAGAATTGGTATGAATGAAATATGTGATTCAAATAAGCTTTGATTTTCTTTACCCCGTACTATTATTATTGGTAATCTTGCAATAAAGGCTTAGTCTTAAAACCGTTGAAAATAAATGACATCGAAACATGACTTTCGATTTTTGAATTTAAATTTCAAGGAGATTAAAATTACACCATATTTTTGAAACTTGCAAATATCAAGTTTTCTGCGATATAACAAGGGAACTAAAAAATAATTCTTATCAAGGTAAGATCAAGGTGAGAGTAAACTATTAGCTATAAAAAAGATCGTGATAGTTGAATTTAATTAAGGCCTTACTAATATTATAAATGTGAAAGTATGTTTGTTTGTCGTTTCGCATTGCAATAGAATGACTTGTATAACAAGCCGTTTAGCCGAGACTTCATCAACGTAGAATACATTTTATAGACAAAGTCTTAAAAAACGACGGGTTGCACTCCGGGAGTACCGGTAGAAGTGAAAACTTGAATATCAACATTGTGCATTTTGATATTTTGGAATGGCAAGGGAATAATTTTGCACGAATTGCTTTAATTATCAGTATGAAAGTACTATTATTTATGTGGTAGAATACAATACTCATTTATTGCGCTATCGTACACAAACATGACAACAAAAACATTCGCGCAAGCACCCTCCGCTGCCTTATTAATTTTCGATAAGGTCTCTTGTCCTGACGCGAGTTCAGAAGTTTTTACCCATTCCATAAAAGTGCACAATGCCGCTAAAGAAGTTTTCACTTCAAAAATTAGCCTGTGTTTAAGCTTGGGTCCATGACTATAGGTACATTAAATTTCATGAAAACGGCTATGGGGCTTAGTCGTGAAAAGGTGACAAACAGACAGACTTTTCCCCATTTATAGTATTGACGAAGTTTGGTAAATATTTTACATTGACTAGTGACTAGTATGGATATGGATATATAAGATCTAAATAAAGAAGGGGATAATCCAAAGCTAATTATAAAATTGTATTTTGGCATAAAAATATGCCTTTTTAAAACGATTTTAAAAATGACAGTGTTCTTTATTCGATACATATCAGATTTCATCCAAATCGACATACATACAAACATATCTTCACGCCAAGTCCCTTACGGCAGAGAGTATCGAGGGCCAGACCTCACGATCCTGACACACCTGTCTGGCTTCCTTTACATTCATTACCCTTTTCATACAAACACGCCGGTTTCGGAGACTCTTGACACCACCCTTGAATAATATCCGTATTATATTATATATGTATTGTAGATAGTAATAATTATAAGAGTGTTTGAAGTGATTTGAAGAGGGTAACTAAATAATTTTAACACACATTCGAAGCTACAGGCAACTTCTAGTGCTAAAATAAAACAATTTTCGAACTTTTCAAATTAATTCCTTCCGTTTTGTATTAAATTACAAATATAAAATAAATATGAGTAAATTGATGATTTCTTTGCTTTTGCTTAAGGTCAAGATCATTTCGCATTAAAATTATAATATATGATTATAATTGTAAGTTTTTAGTAGAAAGATATTCAAGCAAATAAATGTATTTGTTGTAAAAGATGAAAGTAAAATTTTAAACCACTTTTGTAAGTCAACTATCCAGCTATTTTCAAAAGAAGAAAAGATAAAGGCATACACTGTTATTATTTCGAGATAAAATATCTAGACTGCCTGATATTAGGTATTTTTTTATTTATCTTTATTTAAATTAACAATATAAACCGACTGGCATTGGAATATCATGTCATCTGAGTAGGTATACAATAACCCTAAAGTTAAAAAAGATCAGTAACCGCCAAAAAAATCTTTACACCAAAGAACCATTTCGGCCACATGAGTTTTCAAATAAAAAATAATTTTCAAAATTATTTCAACCCTTGAAGGTCCGGATTCCTTTGAAAAATGCACCATCTGCCTTCCTGCCAAGCAGCTCGTACTCGTAAAATGCTTTATTGTCTTCATAAGAACCTGATTCTCCTGATTGCTACAAATTTTAAATTTTATTTCTTAAAATTTACGTACCTTTTCCCTAATAATATTTGTACGACACTAGGCAAGGAGTAGTCGTTCTTTTGTAATGTAATCTTTAAACCCTATGACTGTACCTACTTCTACAAAGAAATGAATTGAATTGGATAAGTATCTAACATAATAAAAAAGAATTAGCCAAATCGGCACTTGTTTGTGAGTTATGCGCTTATCAATACATTCTGCGATTCATTTTTATATTATAGATAACTAGCGCATCCCGCGGTTTCACCCGCGTAAGTCCCAATCCCGCGGGAACTCCGGGATGAAAAGTAGCTTATATGTTATTCTAGGTCTTCAGCTACCTACATACCAAATTTCATCGTAATCGGCTTTGTAGTTTTTGCGTGAAAGAGTAACAAACATCCATACATATAAACTTTCGCATTTATAATATTAATAGGATTTATAGCGCTCAATTATTTTAAATCAGTTTACAATTAAAATATAAAACATATATTTAACCTCCTCCTTTTTTGGAGTCTGTTAATTACATTATTTTACTGGCAGGCGATGAAGTCGTTACATTCCCACACTAAAATTCATTTTATGTTCCGTTAGAGATAAAAGTGTTATTGTGATTGTTGTCGTAACTTTGGTTATGATTATTTCCTGTTTTAATTCAATCTCTTCTGGTCTAAGATATGGTATATGAAATACAGGTAACTGGCTGACCCGGCAAACTTCGTTTATTTACATTGACAGCCAACTACCGGGTTCAATTATTGTGTTTAAAAACATCCAGGATCCCATAAAAACCTCGCAGAAATCGGTGCACATACATAAAAAATATATACCGACCGAATCGAGAGCCTCCTCCTTTTTTTGAAGTTGGTTAAAAATGAATCCCCATTTCGCAAGGGCATCGCATCATGCCTGAATGGTTAGATCAATTTTGCCTATTATTATTTTTTACACGAGTTAATTTGGGAAAAATTTTGGGAAATTGTAAGGTAAGTGGGAAAACAAGTACTTATTTTTCCACCCAAACTGTTAGCAGCTGTTAATTTATAGCGATATGAAGTTCGCCGGGTCGGCTAGTGTATCATAAATTTTAGTCAGTCCATCCATTTAAAAATGATACTATAGACACACAGAGAGAGTCAGAGAAGGGGTAGTCTAACTTATAACATGTCTCTTCTTCCGTCAGGATCAAAAAATCCTACTTTAAACCCAGGAGACGACTCATACACAAATCTACATTTAAGCGCTTACGATCAATAAAAAACTATGAAAGCACAGCTCTCAGACCTTGACCAAAACCTGATTTAAGTTTGACTCCAATTTAGGCCTTAGTTGACTCAAATCTGTTCCACCTTGCGGTAAAACAATATGGATTTGTTGCTTTTGGCATTTCTTTATTATTTACTTTTACTGTTTAACGGTAAAGCGATGTATTGGTAGTTATTATGAATATAATCTATATATAAATACGTGATGCTAAAACTTTGGACCCCTTTTTACGAAAATTGCGCGGACGCAGGAGCATAAAATTTGGCACACTTGTAGTTTGTGTATAGGAGATGTGCAAAACGCTAATATTTTTCAATAGTAATGCTTTATTAAATCAATAAATAAAACAGTACCCACAGTACCATGCATGTGACACACATACAAATATATTGATGACAACGATAAAAGATCACAAATGGCTCACTAAAAAGTTTTGTAACAAAGTAGTTGGTCTTGAGAAAGGAAGATGGCGTTCTTACGAGGGCCAAACTGAAAGTTTTTAGACCTTGCAACTTAAAAGCATTATATTAAAAAAATAAGTTTAAATTTTGAAAATAGAACTCTTTACCAATAATATTGAGTATACATTTCATTCATTTGTCATTTGTTTTACGATTTGGCGGCAAATTGAAAATTGTCTGTGCACGTCAGAATGAATTTAAGCCGAGAAATTTTTCGTGCAATGATTTTTTATGACTTTCGATGTCATATAATTCAACAAGAAAGTTATGATAGACTTCGATTGGCTTTTCGCGATGAAGCCCCATCTCGTGCCACAGTTTACAACTGGTTTAATGAATTCAAACGTGGTCGAACTAACCTCACCGATGATTTGCGTGAGGGACGGCCTTCTACAGCGACGACTGAAGACAATATCAGTGTTGTGCGGCGTATGATAGAGACTGACAAAAGAGTGACCTATCAGCAGATTCGGACAAGTCTAGGCACTATGCCTTAAGGTATGAGTCAAGTGCACAAAATCCTCCATGAACATTTAGCGGTCAGGAAGCTTTGTGCCTGCATAATTTGACCGAGGCTCAAAAACTCCGCTGTGTCGATTGGTGCCGAGAAATGATCCAAAAATTTAACGGAGGTGACTCAAATGCTGTGTTCGACATACTAACGGGTGACGAAAGCTGGATTTACTGTTATGATCCGGAAACCAAAAGACAGTCTGCTCAGTGGGTGTTTCCTTCCGAAGTGTTGCCAACTAAAGTGAAGACAGGTCGAAGTTTTGGAAAAAAGATGGTGGCCTCGTTCTTCGGAAAGACAGGTCATTACGCGAAAGTTGTCTTAGAGGATCAGAAAACGGTTAATGCAGAGTGGTACACTAACAACTGTTTGCCACTTGTCTTGGAAAAAGTTCGAGAGAAACGACCTCGCAGCAGGATCCTCCTTTATCACGACAATGCCTCGCCGCACACCGCCAAGCAAACGATCGACTATTTGGCGACCTCAGACTGGGAATTACTGGGTCACCCGCCGTATAGCCCGGACCTCGCACCCTGCGATTTTTATTTATTCCCGAAAATAAAATAAAAACTTCGAGGAAAACATTTTATGGACGCCGAAGAAGCAGTGGCTGCGTTTCAAAACGCTGTCGAAGAGACCCCTAAGGCCGAGTGGGCAAGGTGCTTTTCTCAATGGTTCCATCGAATGCAGCGATGTATTGATGTAAATGGACGCTATTTTGAAAATTTATAATAAAACTAATAACTTGCTAGAATACTTAGTTTTTGATTTTCTAAGAACTTTCAGTTTGACCCTCGTATCAACAAGATATTACAATTTATTATGGTCGAATTCCGACCCATGGGCGATTACTAGTTTACATAACACTATGTTGCAATTAGCAACTATTTTTCGAAAAATGAATGATCTTCTCGCAACGTAGTAATAAAATAATTGTAGTCGGTTTTTTGCCCTTTTGTAGTGCTTAATTTATATTTGAACTCTTATTTATTAGTTGTACGGGACACTCCCTATTTTTTGCAATTTATATTGCATTACATTTAAAGTTTAATTATGTTTATCAGATTTAACAATGTCCGAAGTCTAGCGTGAAGAGTTGTAGACTTGCTTTATATTGAGTGTCGTAACTGAGTCTGTTTTTTTATTTTCATAAACTAAAAGATGGTTACTAGTAAATGTAAATTAGATCTACTCATGACGATATTGTGTTCGATAATCGTGCAACTACAGTATACAAGGTTTATTCTAAGTGAGACTATTTACAGTGACAAAGATATTGAGACTTTTTGTTGATCGAAAGCAAAAAGGGTATTTTCAATTCTGTATCTTTTTTTAAAGTTAGTTTGCCCCTTTCAGGGGCCGGCTAAGACCTTTAGGCCATGCTGCTACGTCTTCCGTATTAATAATTTCATCATTAGTCACATGTCTTCCGTTAATTATTCTTATACAGTCATTAGTCACTATTTACAAAGTCACGTCAGGCTCTTGAGTAAACAGGCGGTCACTTTACAAAAGCTCACTTTGGGAGATTTGGCGGCAGCGAGGAAATTCACGATAGGTACACTAATTTCTTCATGATTATTTCATTTGTGCACGTTCACTGAACAAAACAAAACTAATTCCCACCTAAATTAACTAATTTCACTCATTATAAACACGAAAATCAATAATTATGAAAAAATACGACCATCTTCATTCACGATGGCGCCAAAACTCCCTGTATCTTTTTTAACTTAATTTGCCCGGGGCCGGCTAAGACCTTTAGGAAATGCTGCCATGTCTTCCGTTTTAATAAATTCTTTCATTTTCGGTCATATGTACAAAGTCATGTCAGGGTCTTGAGTAAAACGGTGGCCTCGTTACTCAAGCTCATTCAGTGAGATTTGGCGGAAGCGAGGAAATACACGATTCACTAATTTCTTTATTTTGAAGCGTTTATCAGGCCAACATCTAACGCTTTTTGTTCAAATCAGGTGAGGTTGTATGAAGCGCGAGGTTAGCAACATGAAAAATTGGATTTTGGACTTTACTTTTCAAAAGATAGGTTATAATAGTTAAGAGGTGGTCCCATGTTCACTTATTATATCCAAGTCCCTTACAAACTTGGTAGAGAGTATCAAGTGCTAAATATCACTACCCTTGGGGACCTGCATAGCTTTCTATACATTTATTATTTTCATACAAACACGTTTTGAACCTATACAAATTTCATTTAATCGCCTCTGAGGTCTAGTGATGTTAGACATAGCTTCATGAGGTCTTGGGTTCGATTCCCGGGTCGGGCAACAAAATGCGGTTTTTCCAATTTTCCAACATAAAAAATATTGCCAGAGATTGGATGTGTTTAAGGTTGGCGATAGGCTAGTCACATTGTGGGACTTTGTATCTTCGGCCAGTCGTGGGTGGCTATGTTGTGCCTCTGCCCACCATTTCAGGGATATGGGCGTGAAGATACTTTTTTTTTCCAAAATTAATTTTAAGTTATTGCTATTTTCTTCAAACGATAGTAATAGAAAGAGACAAAGCATGTTCAGTGCTGTCAAATTAGTTTGTACATGCGATTTCTACATACGTTTAATCTTATACTTACTACAAAAAAAGGTAAAAACATCACAATTTTTCATTTCTAGACTAATCTGACATGTCTAAAATGTTCGGTCTCATTTGATTTTTTTTTTGGTAAAGACGGCTGGCAGAAGTGAAAACTTGAATATTGATGTTGTGCATTGTTGTGGGCCCTGCGCCGTCTTATTTGCGCAAGCGACCTGCGCCGTTTTACGAATTTTCGACTAGATTACGTGTCCTGACACGAATTTAGAAGTTTTTACCCATTTCAAAAAAAGTGCGCAACGCCGCTAAAGAAGTTTTCACTTCAAAAATAGTTGATGTACAACAAAGTACCCAAATAAATTCATTCATTCAGAATTCATTTGTAAAAATTAAGCCTTTTTCCAAATCCACGCAACCTGTACAATTGTTGTGGAAAAATCTCCCAACTGACGCTGGATGTGACAAGGAACATACTCGTAAACTAGACTACGAATATCTAGTTTAGACTACGAATACAGTCTGTTCTCGGGAAACAATCCAACTTGTCACGTCCTTCGCCAAAAAACCCACCTCAAAGTACAGCAATTCGCACTCGACGTGTTTCGCCTCGACACCGAAATATCGATATCCTACAAGTGGTTTTTGATTCATATTTAATCATGTACCAGCGTGTTCTGAAATTGGAGTTTGTTTTTTGCGGTTTCGATTTAAAATGTCAATTCTTAAGTTTGGCAATTTATATCATTACTAGCGGCCCACCCCGGCTTCGTACAGTTATGAAATATACATATAAACCTTCCTCTTCAATCACTTTTTTGAAAAAAATTAAATTATTTATTTGCGGAATATGCGTTAAAAAGTTGTTACAAATATATTTAAGAATACATCATATTCTACCACATTGTGGTGTGCAAATTAAATTTAAAGAAGTTACATATTTATATTTAATGTACATTTAAATCGCAGCACTTACTTATATTTTTATTAAACATTTTATTTATTTATAAACATAAGTACATAACACAACAACTTTATATATTAAAAGAAACAGCATCAAAATCCGTTGCGTAGTTTTAAAGATTTAAGCATACAAAGGACATAGGGACAGAGGAAGCGACTTTGTTTTATACTATGTAGTGGTAATGGTCATTTTTGAGATAGACTTTACTTCTTATTTTATTTTTTATTTATATGATAATGGAAGGCAAACAAGCAGACGGATTTCCTGATGGCAAGAAAATCACGCCGCCTATAGAAACCAAAGTTGGTAATGGTGCGTTGCCAACGTGAGGCCGGGATGTTAGGCCTCGAGCAAAAGTAAGCTCACCGGCTACCTTACCTTCCGAACCGGAACACGTCATTGGCAAGCATTTGACGTTATGGTGGCAGGAATAGGTAAGGCGTCGGTATCAATCCTTTATAGACAAAAATTAAAAATTTATTGGCCGCCTCGAAGGGCTACATGTTTAATTTGACGAAGAAATGTGAAGCTCGGTTCGACTCCTGACGTGGGCATGCATCTGTGTAATAAGCATTTCGATGTAATTGCCGGGTCTTGGTGTTAATTAGATATACTTATTTGTATCTACATCAGTTTTCAAATTTTAATGTATTAGAATCGTTGAATAACACCCATAGCATATAATTTTGTTACTTTGGGGTTAGGTTCAATTTGTGTAATTTGTCCAGAGATTTATTTATTCTGTGACCTTAGACTTTAAAATTGTGTTTTTTAATTAATTTAATCTCTCTGTAAATTAGATAAATTCTATTACTAAATATTATCTCATTTTAACAAACACAAATCTTTATTTAGAACATACATTTTTCTATAGTAGTTACTTGTAACCAAAAATCTCGTTAGGTTTTAGGGTTCCGTTCCCAAACGGTAAAAACGGACCTAATTACTAAGCCTCCGCTGTCTGTCCGTCTCCAGGCTGAATTTCATAAACTGTGATAGCTAGAAAGCTGAAATTTCCACAAATGATGTATTTCCGTTGCCGCTATAACAACAAATACTAATAATTAAAAAAGTATTAAGGGGTGTCCTAATACAAGAGACGTGTTTCTTTCGTATTTTTTGCTCAATATTAAAAACGGTAACCGGTAGACGATTTTACAGAATATTAACG
Organism: Calephelis nemesis; assembly: GCA_002245505.1. Classification (NCBI taxonomy): domain Eukaryota; kingdom Metazoa; phylum Arthropoda; class Insecta; order Lepidoptera; family Riodinidae; genus Calephelis; species Calephelis nemesis. The sequence goes on along the minus strand of NJDD01000097.1, from coordinate 325,203 downwards.
TGTGTATTACCTTTCAAAATAAATTATGAAATAACAATAAAGTAAGTATTAAAAGGGGCTTCCACACAACAAATGTGATTTTCTATTACAGATTCAACTATATATTATAGACTGTTCGATAGTACGGAACCCTTCGCGCTAGTCCGACTCGCACATGGCCGGTTTTTTAATACAACGAAGTTCATTAAAAGCTCGTAAAGACACCAACAATAATTATCTCATTGTCATTAAACCAGTCTAAACTCGTAAATCAACTTACTTGAGATGCTTACCATTTATTCTATTTATTTATAGTGATAATGATTCTTGTAAGTTTTTATATTAAAGTAATTAGTTTTTAAATATATGGCTTCCCTGATGGCTTTAATGGGTGTTACTAACGTAAGAATAAAGTCGTATTTTTATTTTATTTTTTATTTTTATATTTTTTTAGCACTTGCCCTGTGCGTGGGATAAATTTCTATAAATTTTAAAGATTTTTTTTCTTTCTTTAAAATTTATAGTAAGAATAAAGCTTTTGTCCTTTACATTTTAATTATCTAGCTCAGAGATTCCCAAAACATTTTGTTTCATAGACCACAAAATTCACCATCAAATTCTGCTGGATTCCGTGAACCCTTGCATGGCCTACCTTAAAATCACAATTTACTACCTTGAAACGTCCCTATGTGAAAGGTTATTTTTTTACTTCTCTCCTACCTGTAAAGTGTAACTTTAAAATATGCAAGTCTTTAAAAGTAACAGTCGCTGAGATTCTTTAAAATATTATCCATCTATAATATTTTTTATGGACCCCCGCTGACAATCGTGGCCCCCATTTTTTGTAGACCTCCGTCGCTGCTCCCGTCCATCCATCTGGACCGCTTTGGGAATTACTAATCTAGCTCAACCTACGGCCGTTCTCCTGTTTTATTTTATTTTCATGTCATGCTTCTTCTGACTATATAATACAAAAAAAAAAACAAAAAAAACACAAAAAGAAGCAAAATTAGTCCATCCGTTAAGGTAATCCATATCCATCCGTAATCCATAAGTTAAGCGAGAATTTTTAATTAATTAATTTTTCTAACGATCCGCAAAAATCTATTATTTATAAGAACCAGACAATAGCTAACAAACTAAAAAAAAACATTAGCTAAATCGTTCCATTCATTCACGAGTGATGCAAGGACCGGGAAAATAGAGATTCATTTTTACATAATATGGACTATATGGAAACGATTTTAAATGAAAAGTGCTAGAAAGAATAAATAATGACAGAAAGCTCGAGCTACCATAAAAATAGAAGAGTAATTATGATGGGCTACTTGTTGCAAAAATTTAAAAAAATCGTATTCGCAAAAGATAACAAAGACTCTAGAAGTTTTATGTAATTTTCTTTTACTCTAAAATTCAAGAGAAAACCATAGTTGATGCGAAAGCGTCAGAAACAGGTAACGCTTTGATTGCCTACCTGGACAAGTTGCCGTACAGCACTCTACCACCAGTCTTTGTAGTACTGGCCTATATTTGAACCCGTGTTGGTCCGGGTTTCTTTGCAGAATTGACCATCTGCTTTCCTGCCAGGCAGCTCGTAAGACCGTAACATCTGATTAGGTGGTAGAGTTTCGCAACGACTCACCCGGATTGGTACCACCGCCTTACCTATTCCTGCCGCCGTAACGTCCGGTTCCGGTTCGGAGGGTAAGGTAGCCGGTAAACTTACTTTTGCTCGAGGCCTAACATCCCGGCCTCAGGTTGGCATTGCACCATTACCACCTTTGGTGTCTCTAGGCGGCGTGAATTTCTTACCATCAGGGAATCCGTCTGCTTGTTTTCCTTCCAATATCATAAAATACCAGTGCTCTTAAGAGCTGCCTAGATGAAAGTCAGATGATCTACTTAGCGGACCCAGACCAACATGGGGTTAGGAAAAGTTGTGGTTATCTTAGGGCAAAATCTTCATCTTTGTCCTCGTGTAAACAAGTGGCATTAGCATCTAGTGTGTGTGTCGACGTGTAAAATTTCCTTTATAAAAAATATTCCTTTGTAATGTCAAGCTCAAATATGGATGTCTTACTTGATGTGTAGCAGCAATTCTCCATTAAGGATTGCTAATTAGCATCTTGAAAATATACTGCCTGTTGTACACCTGTTGTAAAAAAATAAATATTTCACATTATTAGCATTTCTGAATACAGTCAGATACACAATGTATAGTGAGATCATCGTAAGTTTTATTGGAAGGCAAATAATTAAGCGCAGTAAAACTGCAAATCTGCAACTGTTTCATTGAATCGTCGCGATTAGATAGTTCTTTTGTCGAAAGATAGCAAATGGTCTCGAAATGGTTTTATATGAACTTTATCAACGTTTATCAACACCAAAGACGTTATAGATGCGCTGCTGTTTTGCAGCCAGGGGGTCGGACTTATCGCGCAAGTCGACATTCACTTTACATGACCTCTCTTGACCTCATAACATAAAATACAAGTTTATGAACACTATCATAGGCCTCTGTGATCTAGCGGTCAAGCGTTCGACTTGACTTATGAGGTCCCGGGTTCTATCCCCGGATCGGGGAACAAAAATAAAATGTTTGATTCAAATTTTCTAACAAAACAACTTTGCCCGGAATTGGACCCTTGTCCGGTTGATAAGAGGCTTGTTAGGTACCTTGTCTTCGGCTATTCATGGACGACATGGTTTTGCCTCTGCCTATCTCCTCGGGGATACGGGCTTATAGATACCTATTTATAAACAAACAAAGACTATAGGGGACTAAACACATAACCGCGTTGCGGCGCCGCGTCGCTAAAATCGTCGCCTTGCGTTGCGGTGTTGCGGCGTCATTGACGTTTCTCTGCCATGGGCAGGGACATGAACATGGGCATCGTGACTTATTGCTTATTTGTTACAACCGCACCGCTACAATCGGCACCGACGCTACTGCCGATTCTAGCGGCGCGGCGCCGCAATGCAGTTATGTGCTTAGTCCCTTAGTGCGGTCTAAAGATTCGATATCACAACAGATTATAATAGTAATAGTACGTAAAGTTGGGTCAGTTTAAAAAGTCACATTTGACACTTAATCCGATTTCGACACCATGACTTTGTAATAATATTAGGTCTGTGTACAAAGTCCTTATAATAATGTCAACATAATGCAATTATCTTGACAGATACTTACTAAGATTGACGTAAGTATGTCAAATGTGATCTAATAAATTGACCCAACTTTAGTTAGTGAAGGACTTTATTAAAAAGTATTAAAAATACAGTTAAATATTCAAAAATATGTAAAACAACTAGTTGACCCAACAAACTTCTTACTGTTTAAAATTTGAAAAAATGCCCAGATTATTAAAATATATAAACAAAAATTTAACTAAATCTGTCCAGCACTTAACAAGTCGGATGACATCAAGGTATTCGTACAGAAGATTTGAATATATCAACATTTTATTTTATTAAGTACATTGAAAAAGAAAATCCTTTCGAAATAACCTTCTGGTATGAGTTGATGTATGTGACTGTACCTGCATTCACGGCAAACTTGATAAGGGTGTGACAAGAAATTAAAAACAATTACTGAATTAATGTTTCTAAATACATCCCGGTACAAACCTGTACACATCCGGATTCTATATCGTTCATTACTCAAGGTCCGTTCTATAATGTCTATGCTCTATGACTAGATTTTTCTTTCATGTATATATTGAACCAATAAATAAAAGATCTAGAAGTCCTAATTAATATTATCTTGCACTCACGGCTTCGTCCGCCTATATGTGTTATTCAGATTTATAAACAACGATTATTTAAAGTTTTGCCTCTGTGATTTGGCGGTTCAGGTGTTGAACTTGACTGCATGAGGTCCCGGGTTGAAAAAAAATGTTGCTCGGGGTTAGATATGTGCCCGGTTGGCGATAGGCCACCTATCACATTGTGGGACCTAGCGTCTTCGGCTAGTTCGTGGGTGCCCTGGTGCCTACCGCTTCGGGGATATAGGTGTGGAGATACTTTTTTTTTCATTTAAATCCGTTGACTAGTTTTTATGTGAAAGTGTAACAAACATCTATCCATCCACACATACTTTTGCGTTTAAAATATTATTAGAATATTTTTTGTATCTGTCTTTGTCACCTAACTCCTCTTTAACGTCTGGGCTGATTTTGTTATAATTTTGCACGTACATTTTAATAGAGATATGTTTCAACTCCTGACGTAAAATGAGGTATTTTTAGCCCCCGCCTTAAAACGAGGTCTGTTATAAATTTGACATGTGTGTGTGTCGTGTGTGTGTTTGTTCGTAGCAATAACTTTTAAACGGCTAAATCGATTTCGATGAGGATTCTTGTTTGAAAGCTGACGTAATCGAGATGATTCTTGGCTATATTATATACAGGTTTTGTCGGGCGTTGATTGAAAGTTTTCAATTTTAAAATGATTATTATATATTTACTACAAGTACCAATTATTGTTATATACCGTTATGTCAAGCTTCTTCAAATACCCTATTAAAATTGCACTATAATGAACATAGTATAAATATGAAAAGAATCATAAGCTATACTAGATTTGATTGCGTTCCTGTTATTACGGTTCAGAATCAGAATTCGAATAATCTTTATTCACATGAACTATGCAAGTGGTATTTGTGCACGTCGACATTTTTTTAAACTACTATCAGATCGGATCGGTTACTAGTGGTCGCCTGTTTGTCGCAATTCGACCATAATACATTTTCGTATCTTGTTGATATGAACGCCATCTTCACTTCTTAAGACCAACTACTTTGTTTCCATGCGCCATCTGTGATCTTTTATTGTTATCATCCAATATGTTTGTTAGTGTGTGTCAAATGCATGGTAGTGTGGGTAATGTTTTATTCATTGATTTAAGCTTTATACTTTTATACTTTATAAGCATTATTATTGAAAAACATTAGCGGTCTGCACTTCTCCTACACATAAGCTATAAGTGTGGCAAATTTTATGCTCCTGCGGCCGCGCAATTTTCGTGAAAAGGGGTCTAAAGTTTTGGCATCACGTACAAATATATGGATTAAATGAAATAAAAATTATTTTTTTGCAAGAGTACAGAATGTTAAAGTTGATAGAGGTGGTAATGTTGTAAAAGTTGTCCTATCAGTCTGGTGATTAAAGTTCTGATTTCAGGTTGTCAACTTAGCATTATAGTAATAGAGGGTGGTATCGATAGATTAATAAACCTTTTTATCAATATTGCATCTTCTTCTTTGCCTTCGTTCTCTTTTTATAGTTTTCGGAAAAGGCATGAACATCTGCAATTACTCAAATTTTATTCATTGGTGTCAATATTAAGCATCATCCCGACGGTTGTAATTACTGCTCAATCACGCCTTCCACAAAGTACTTTGTTGAAAAATAATCAAAATTTGGATAAAATCTGTGTTTCACACGGATGCAAACTAATTTTTTTATAATATTGGGAGGCACACAAACAGACTGATTTCCTGATGTTGAGAAACTCCCGCCGCCTAGAGACACTAAAAGTGGTAATGGTGCGTTGCCAGCCTGAGGCCTAACCTACCTTACCTTATCCTTCGAAACAGAACACGTTAACGGCAAGCACTGAAATTATGGTGGCAGGAATAGGTAAGGCGGTGGTACCAATCCGGGTAAGCCACTGCGAAACTCTATCACTAGTCAGATGTTACGGTGTTAGCGACGGTAAGCCTATGATCGCCTTTTGCGAGCTGAATTGAAATATACTTACTCACTCAGGGAAGTTGATGTTTTAATTAATCATTAAGT
>NJDD01000097.1:192088-232044 GCA_002245505.1 Calephelis nemesis | reverse complement strand
GAATTTCTTACCATTAGTAAATCCGTCTGCTTGTTTGCCTTCCAGTGTCATAAAAAAAAAAAAGACAACTAATTGAAACCATGATTGTCTGTTTTAATCCATCCAACCTTTTTTTTCATTATACGCTTGTAATTTAGGTGTTAGAACACCGAGATCTACAAACATAGACTTTTGTCCCTTTTATCCCTTTTGGGGATTGAACCAGAATTTTTTTTTGGATGACTTAAGTGTTGCCAACCTTGCGGTTTTTACAACTTCACCGGGCTTTGTGGCCGAACAGAGTGCTCAGCCAGAGACATTATTATTTAAATGGACTGGACTATTACCTACAACGCCAGCAACAAGGACTGTCTCCCGGGAGACTGTATCTCGACTTGGTGCTGCGCTCTGGTTACTGAGAGGACTTAATGGAGGAGTAGACTCGTCGCTCGGCGTTAGGTGCCTGGCGCAAGAGAGATCTTCGTCGGCGAGGCGGCGTGTGATGTAGTTTCTCAAGAGTTTGTGTTTTGGTTGGGAGAGAGGCTTGCATTTGCTGCGGTTGTTGAGTCCAGAGGATCCGATAGGACGTAAACCAGAGCTTCTTGAATGATTGGTGGAGTACCTTCTATCTTGTAGTACCTAGTAGTAGTAACCTTCGAATAACAAGGCTTTGCAAAATGCAGCGGCTAGAAAATGCATATGTTTCAGTTTTTTTTTTAATTTAGACAGCTGCAGTATATGCTGCATTTATACTGCATACAGCAGTAGAATACAGCTGTTTTATATCATGAGACAACGAAAAACCACGCAAACACTTGTTGTGACATCCAGAATAAGATTGACCAAACACCATCACTAATTTTGGTGTCTATAAGCAGCGAATATTTCTAGCTATTAATTGCTTAAGAATGCTCTTACCTGCTGTATACAGTGGATAAGTACAAGTGTTAACTCCAAAAAACTTCAAATATATTAACATACCATTTCACACAGTCGGGTTTTGTTTTTCTTCTTATAACATTGAAGGGACAATTTTTGCTTATTAAGCATTTATGTTAACGAAATTGCTAAGCAATCAGGTAGTTTTACATAAATCGGTAAGCGTGAACCATAATTACCCGACAAGGTCTTAAAAAAACGGTTTTTTTATTACAGCTCTATTATGAGTCATTATGTAACCGGTGGCACAGATTCAGTGGTCCTATCATGGACATTATAGATTCGAAGCTAAATCGAAAGATGGCTCTCGATACAAAAAATAAGGTGAATACATTATAAAACTCATTTTAACAGAGTTTTTTTTTGAAAAAGTAATCAATATCCTAAGGATATGACATCGTAAAATGAGGTTAGTTACAATCGTTTTTCTAGTCTCAATTAGCGTTAGGTACAAATCTTCAATCCTGTATAACTACGCCTACTGGGCGTCGGCTACTCTTCTTTCTTTACTTTAACTGAAATAATGGTGAGCACTGGCGTTATGGCAACAGGAGCAGAAAAAATGTTGGTATAAAACCGCTTGAGCTGAAACCTAGTGAGAGACTGCGTTTCTGCTTTTGTTTCGGAATTTGACAATATTTGATAATTTCCGATTTTTAACTAAGGGAATATGACATCTTCTGTCACTTTTGTGTAATAAAAAGAAAATACCGCTTCGACCACGTTCGTAAGTAAATTTTCGTAACTGGTAACGTATATTTTTACGCTCTTTCGTAACCAGTTCCTAAAATTTTTTTTTTCATTTTCATAATCGAAACTTCTTGTAGTGACAAGATCTTATGGTCTCCTAGTATTTTTTCGGGAATAAATTATGTTCAAAAATAATCAAGATACATACAACACATTATTTACATTTACTTGAGAATGTTATTCGGTTTTTACTTTAAACACATTTACAAGTTACTGGCTTTAGCTATTAAGTTATAGGTAGTATTTGTATGTATGAAATACCTATGCATCACACGAAAGCCATTTAGACTTTGTATTAAATAAGCAGACAGATAACACTGAGACGATTTGGCGAGAAACTCAGCGGGCTTGTCTTTTTTCCTCATATTAAAACTATGAGCAGATCGTGCACTTCGACTTTCATAATCGATTTAAACATTCGTGTTAGGCATCCAGGTACCTTGGACGTCAGACCTAATGGAACATAATGTAAATAATTATATTGTCTAGCGTATTTCGTCATTGAGCTAATATTTCCCAGTACGTATATGAAGTCTTTGTCACAGACTACTTTACTTCCGGGATTTGTGGTACCAATTGAATTATACTGCTAGTAGTACCGCGTGGCTTCTCCTGTATTTTAATGTTTTTTTAATCGTGTTGGGGAACGATGACATAAAGAAAAAATTAAAATTGAATCTAACTTGGAAACTAATTTACCTAATTTATCTCTGAATTATAACCTAAGAAAACCGTACCATTCGTTGTAGAAAAAAAAGAAAACAATTAGTTAAGTATTTGACTTATTCTTTTTTAAGTTTGGAACTTTGAAAAACATTTTTTTATTTAGCCACCACGAAACATAAATGTTCCCAAAAGATCAATATTTAAAAAAAGGTTTTTAATTTTTACAACCGGTAAATACGTGAACAAACTAAACGTGATTAAGATTACTTTTAGGTATGAGCTTCTAATGAAAGATCTTGTTGTTAAAATTGCAAACAAAATCGCGGGAAAAAACTTATACCTGCTTTCGTATACATTGAAATTGAATTGTATATTTTTTATTTAAATTTCTATTTTTTTAATCTTTTTTGGAAAACGCTTAAAATGAAATAAATACAAAAACTGCTTTTTTGTCTAATCGTTTGTGGCATTCGACATATTGGACCGACTTGGAAAAAGAGGAGGTTTAATGTATTGTTGTACTGTATTGTTAGTATCTGTAGAATTCGGCAAAACTGCGTAAATTTATCCAGCAATACACAGCTATTTTTATAAAAAATTTGAATCCACGTTCTGCAGACTTTATGACATTGTTTGATTTTACTTGGGGTTCGATGCCACCTCATACTAGGGGTGTTTTTTTACAAAATTACAATAGTAATTAAGTCAAGAAACTTAAAAAAGCTTTTTTTCTACAAAGTTTTGAACAAAAGTGGACACTTTTTGAATTATGCGGATAAGTAACAGTGCAAATTTTTGTCAAATAAACACGGATTTTACATGATTTTTTGCAAATAACTTAAAAAGTGTATTTTTTACCGTTTGTAAAACCTAAATAAAGCTACATTTAAAAAACATAATTTAAAAACATAAATTTAATACCCAACAAAGACAAAATTAATGTAAGTTTTAATAACCCGAAAAGTATTTATTTTCTGAGAAAAAATGTAGATTTTTAAGTGATTACATTTTTTCCTGTATTTTATTTATTCATTTACTTACCCTTTATGTATATTAAAATTACAATATACAACATTACTTAAATATCTTTTTAACATTGGCGTAATTATCTCATTGAAAGACTTCTTCCAGCAATACCTTTAGGGAAATAGGTTTTAACAATCCAAATCACCTATACATATGAGTTCAACTCAAATTAAAACATTTAGAAAAATTACAAAAAAAGACAATATTAATACTAGCAAAGGCAGATAAGGACAAAAATAGTTAAAAATGGTTAGATAATGTTGTTTGGCTTTATGTTAAAAAGAGGCTGATGTCGAAAGATTTAAAATGTGGCTGGGGAGTCTATCGTATAATTATTATTTTATTTACTTATTTCTGAATTGCCTTATAAGTTGCTAGCACAAATAATAATAGAGTTAAGATGAAAATAGTGTTGGTCCCTGTTTTATTACAACAAAATATTCAAAAAATAACGAATTTTTCATCACTCTGATAGAAAACAATCACCAATTTGTATTTATTCCTTTTATTTATGTTCTTATGGCATGCACTGATAGTTCGGTCATTTTATAAGTGCTAAGCTGAAATAAGTGTGTTAGTCTTTAAAAATGACAAATAGGATTTTTAAGCCATTTTTTAACCAAGTTAGTGGTTTAAAGTAAATACAGTTCCAAAATAGTGAAATGTCTTTCCCAGCCCTCATGCGTTTGAAATGTTGCAATTGTTCTCAATGAAAACATTGAATGGGAAGAGGTTTGAACGAAATGTAGAGAATAGTATTTACGATACAATTTTAACAAGCAAGAAGTATCTTCACGCCCGAAGAGGTAGGCAGAGGCACAACCATGGCACTCACGACTAGCCGAAGGTACTAAGTCCCACAATGTGATAGGTGGCAAGCCTATTGCCAACCGAGCACATGTCCTATCCCGAGCAACATTATTTATTGAAAAATTGGAAAAACCCAATTTTCTTTTTGTTGCCCGGCTCGGGATTCGCACCCGGGACCTCATGCAAGTCCAACAACTGAACCGCTAGACCACAGAGGCGATTAATTAGTTTTAAAAACGGTAGTAGTATTTTGGGGTAACCACTCAAATATTAGGTAGGTATTTGCTACTGCTACAGAATAGGTACTTATCCAACAAGCTACAAGCACAAGCTATAAGCCATGTGTGTTTGTTACTACGAAAAAAGATTTTAGATGAGCTGTTTTTCTTATTTCAAAAACAACTTAATAAACTTTGCATTTCCGAGTCTGGGTATTTATTAAATTTATTCTGGTATCTATTTAAGCATTTCTATCTAACGTCGTTGACTAATACCCCTGACACAAGCATTTAATTTGTTTACTATAGGGTTACATTTTGTGTGACTTGTCCAGGGATATTTAATAATACTTATTATTGTTGTTTATTAGTATCAGTGAAAACTGTGCCTGTTTTGATTTTGTTAAGCTTTGAACTTCTTCAATTAACAAAACCCGGGTTTGGTTATGCAACTCACTTGAAAAGTCAGTCACTTAAATGCCTAAAAAAATTTTTCAGTGTTCTTGGTTGATTTTCATTTAAAAGCAAATTCTCTAGTTGATCTTGTTAAAATTTGGTGGGGATTTGAGTAGTTCTTAGTTTTATTATAATTTTTTATATAAAATTAAATAATAATTTTTAAATTTTAATATTTAATAAATAAATGTAATAAATTTTTAATTTTTAATAAAATAATAATTTTTATATATAAAAAAAAATGGTTTTGATAATGAGCCATACTTAAAAACGGGTTCGACGTTAGACTATAACGAACTAAAACGGTCGTTACCGGTAAAAAAGACCACATTAGTCAAATCTTACTATTTGAATGTGTGGTTGATGATATTGATTTATTTTATGTTAGCCGGTTTTTTTCTATATATAAGTAATATCTATCATATAATTTTAGTGCAGTTATTATTTTTTTTTTCATGACATTGGAAGGCAAACGCAGACGGATTTCAGGTAATAATTTCACGCCGCCTAGAGACACCAAAGGTGGTAATGGTGCGTTGTTAACCTGAGGCCAGGATGTTAGGCCTCGAGCAAAAGTAAGTTTACCGGCTACCTTACCCTCCGAACCGGAACACGTCATGACGTTATGGTGGCAGGAATAGGTAAGGCGATGGTACCAATCCGGGCGAGTCGCTGCTAAACTATACCACCCAGAACCAACTCTCTTGGTTCAAAAGCTTGTTTTTGAGTTGGTTTGGAACTGACTGGCTTGGTTTGAAAACGGTCTTAATAAAGGCATTATTTAAGTTATAGGCCTGGTTGCCGGGGAGTTTGGCTGATAGAATGATAACAATGAATAATATAGAAAATAAATAAATGTCCCTGGACATGTTAATCTAACCCCAAAGTAAGCAAATAATATGCTTGTGTTATGGGTGTAATTCAACAATACTAATACATAGAAGTCAAGTGACTTAATGCAAACCTAAACTTAATTAGTGGCAGATGCTCACGCTCATGCAAAAAACAAATACGTGACACGAAATTCCGATAGGACCTAATGTCATTTTCAATTATATTTTTTTATTTAGACCGTTTTCGGCCATTGCATGTAATTAGATACGCCCAAGTTACAATAAAAAAAACTTTCAGCTAACAATTTGTGGTACTTTTTCGCTAATCCGAAGGTCGGCTGTTGTAAAGTTGGCAGTTATTACAGCAGACCTTAGAGCTGCACCTAGTGACCTTCATCAGTATTTCTGGAACCGTGTGATCAGTCACGTACTCTGTCAAGCATTACAGTTTACCGCCGACTCCAAAAAAACTACACTTAATTAAAAAACAATGGTCAGCTTCCGTGGAAAAATAGTAATACCAAGTATGACTAGACTTATTTCACGCTGTGGCAGCATTCACTGTTACACTTCAGAAATCACCATTTGTTGTCGTCGGGATGTGACGACCCCATCGTCAGATATCCTATTCAAATTATGGGCCCCAATGCAAAATAGTTCATATAGTGTGAAATTGTGAGGATATTTTTCAACTTCATTGTTTTTGATCTATATAAAATATTAGGCTGTCCTACTATCGCGTTACTTATCTTAAACCAATAAACTTTTTTGAGCATTTCAATATTATAGATATCAGTTCTAAGTTCAAATAGTTCGTCTAATTATTAATTAGTGCAAAAATGTTCGTTTTTAAATTAATATGTTCATATCTTTGAGTTAAATAATAATAATAATAATATCCCTGGACATGTTACACAAATTGAATCTAACCCCAAAGTAAGCAAATTATATGCTTGTGTTATGGGTGGTAGTCAACGATACTAATACATATAATTACTTAAATAGATACTAGAATAAATTTAATAAACACCCAGACCCGGAAATTTAGACATCTAAATGTTCATCACACAAATGCCTGCCCCCGTCGGGAATCGAACCCGAGCCTCGCGGTTGGTCGATGTAGTTAGGCGAGTACGCTAGCCACTCGACCAATGAGGCGGTCAAGATTATTCCCTCCCTAGAGAGACAGTAAAAATTCAATTATTTTCATTAGTTTTCAAATAACAATAAGTCGTGGTAAACCCGTGTGCGAAGAGCTTCCAAAGCAAATAGTTAATAAGTATCTTCACGCCCATATCCCCGAAGAGGTAGGCAGAGGCACAACCAGGGCACTCACGACTAGCCGAAGACACTAAGTCCCACAATGTGACAGGTAGCAAGCCTATTGCCAACCGGGCACATTTCCAATCCCGAGCAACATTTTTTATTCGAACCCGGGACCTCATGCAGTCAAGTCCAACAACTGAACCGCTAAACCACAGAGGCGAATAGTTTGTGGCGTCAATGCTGGCAAATCAAGTTACCAAATATCTAAAGACTTCATACTTTCCAGATCTACAGTCCAGTTTATCATTCAGTACTTTAAAAAGAATAGAACAACTTCTCGTTTCAAGAAAACTGATAGACTGCGCATCACGAAAGCAGCATAAAACAAAGTCCTGAAAAATAACATTAAAAATGATCGTCTTGCTCGAGCTGAAGTGCTCTCGGTGCAATGGAAGACCTGATTCACAAAATATACGTCTCAGTTAATACGCGCAAGAGAATGAGTTAAGATTTAACACCGTTAAGGTCGTTAAGGCCCCATACTTAGTCAGCCAGAAGAGCCAATCACCGCACTCCCCCGTTCCATGTTTACTATGAAATATTGTGCTCTGAAGTAAACGTCGTAAGCGACAAATCACTATTTTTGTCATTATAAAAATAATTTGAAAAAAGTATAAAAATTGAAACACATATCTTTTAGGTATAGTACTTATCTATGTTTATGTTAAATCTGGTGTCGATATTTTTATAATTGAAGTAGACAGTTGGGATTTGCTTTCAAAAAAGGGTTAACTTTTTGATTTTTTTCTATCGAGCAAAGTGAAATGAATCGTGTTTTGGAAACACTAGTCTTATAAAGCATATTCATGTTAATCTTGTGTATTTTTGTCACCAAGATCCACAATTGCTTTGTATGAAAAAATGACATTATACTGCTGACGTATTTTAGCATACATGGACCAGGAGAAACCACTGTTGGCTGCTGTACGAAAGAAAAAGAAGTTGAAATTTTCTTGGGATCATTTAAATTGGACTTCCAATTAATGGCGTAGTATCATTTGGAGTGATGAGTCTAAATTTGAAATGATAGTCGGTGATGAGAGAAAAAAAGTACTTCGGAACAAAAACGAGGCATTTTATAGTGTTTGCCTCAAACGTTGATCCGTAATTCGGTGATCCGCAAGAGAACGAGAGTAACCGACATAGTTCAGAGAGTCAGCAAGCTGAAGTGGCAATGGGCAGGCCACATTGCTCGCAGAACCGACAACCGCTGGGGAAGAAAGGTTCTCGAGTGGCGGCCCCGCACCGGAAGACGTACTTAGTGTTGGACGATCTCCCACCCGGTGGACTGATGATCTGGTCAAAGTCGCGGGGAGTCGCTGGTTACAAGCGGCTGGTGACTTGTGGCGCTCTTTGGGGGAGGCATATGTCCAGCAGTGGACGTCTTGCGGCTGATGATGATGATGATGATTATGCCTCAAACGAAAAGTGAAGTTTCCGGCATCTCTTATGATATGGGGCTGCATGTCTGCAAAAGATGTTGGTGGTATGCCGGATCCAAGCCGAGTACCTACATCCGAATAAAATACGTCGTAACTTACGACTACATAGCACACCCCCCGAACCACTTAAAGAGAGGGGGTTGCGATCCTCGATTTTTCCCCTTCTCTCATAATTTTTATACGGCGTTACGGAATAAGGGATTAGAAGCTGTATTGAAACAGAATGAAACTGATGCCGTACAGGAATGAAGAAGGAATAAAATGACTGAATTTACTACATATGGAAATTGTTAGAAAATTAAAAAAAATACCGGATTTGTGGCACACCCTTTTTTACGGCTTTCATTTTATTTGTCATGGTTTTATCGATGATAACAATGCCGTAAAAAAATAAATGACCAAAATGGACTCACTCTACCTGCACTTTTAAATTCTGTCAGTTTTCAAACATATAAAAACAGCACTGAAATTGGCCTATTTGTGTCGGATTTACTCTGGAAATAGGTTTTTTTATTGTTGTAAAGAAAATAAAAAAGGATAACAATTTGCACAGTTGAAATCAACTAGCTGATACCCGCGGCTTTGTTCGCGTCGAAAACCTGAGGCCGAGATGTTAGGCCTCGAGCGAAAGTAAATTTACCGGCTACCTTACCCTCCAAACCGGAACACGTAATGACGTTTTGGCGGCTAGAATATGTAAGGCGGTGGTACCAATCCGGGTAAGTCGCTGTGAAACTCTACCACATAGTGGGATGTCACGGTGTTAGTGACGGTAAGCCTATGCTCGCCTTTTACGAGCTGCCTGACAGGAAGGCAGATGGAAAATTACGACTTAGCCCGTTCAAAGATATCAGGCTACCACTTTAATATAGCATGACCGAGATTTGGTGCGACGCGAATTTGAAATCACGATTACATGCAATGGTTAATTATATATTTTAATTGGCAACCAATGTCAAACCTAAATTCAAGTAAAATATCTAACATCGAGTCAAAAACAGTATGTGTAGACTTGATTGCATGAGATCCCAGGTTCCGGGTCGGGAAGCGAAAAAAAATTTGGTTTTTCCAGTTTACTAAAAAATAAATGTTGCTAGGATAGGATTTAGATATGTGTCCAACTGGGGACAGGCTTGCCTACCTGTCACATTGCGGGACTTGGTGTCTTCAGCTAGTCGTATGTGCCCTGGTTGTGCCTCTGCCTACCGCTTCGGGGATATGGGCATGTAGATACTTACTTGCTTACCTTCTTTACGACACTATCCAGTTTCTTTTTACATTGGAAGGCAAAGGCGCTGTGAAACTCTACCACCTAGTAGAATGTCACGGTGTTAGTGACAGTAAGCCTATGCTTGCCTTTTACGAGCTGCCAGGCAGGAATACAGATGGTGGTAATTTAGAAATTTAGGTTACTTTGAAACTCCAATATGCAGTCGGTTATAAGGTGATATAGTAGATTTCTAGTGATTTCTACCTCATCTTCTACCTTATCTGTTCCTTCTGTTATAGTGTCAGAGTATCTTCAAGCCCATATCACCGAAGTAGGCAAAATCACAACCAGGGCATACACAACTATCCGTAGACACTAATTCCCACAATGTGATAGGTAGCAAGTCTACTGCCGCCAACTGGGCACATGTCCAATCCCGGGCAACGTTACTTTTATAAGAAAATTGAAATAACTCATTTTGTTGCCCGACCCGGTTATCGAACCCGAGACCTCAAGAAGTCAAGTCCGACGCCGCACCGCTAGACTACAGAGTGAGACCACAACTAAATAAAGACCAGTATAGATTTAATAAACACCCACACTAGGAAACATATCTATATTAATCACACAATTATTGTCTACACTCTAAGGTCTCTGTCAGGAATCGAAGGCCTCAAGGTTGGTAGATAGAGTTAGGGATGTACGCTATCCTCTCGACCAACGAGGCGGTCTAGTTTATTAAATAAATAAATGAAATTTAAATATCAAGTATGATGTCAAAGTAACAATTCAATAATCGGTGATATATTTTTTTTAAACACCCACAATTTTTTTTATTTTGTATTGGAAGACAAACAAGCAGACGGATTTCCTGATGGTAAGAAATTCACGACAGATAGACATACCAAAGGTTGTAATGGTGCGTTGCCAACTTGAGACCGGGATGTTAGGCCTCGAGCAAAAGTAAGTTTATCCTCTAAACCGGAACACGTCATGACGTTATGGCGGCAGGAATAGGTAAGGCGGTGGTACCAATCCGGGTGAGTCGCTGCGAAACTCTACTACCCTGTCAGATGTCTCGGTTTTAGTGACGGTAAGCCTATGCTCGCCTTTTACGAGCTGCTTGATAGGAAGGTAGATGGTCTAATCTGCAAAGAGCCCGGACCAACACGGGGAACGGGGGGAAACCCACAATAAAAATATGTGATTTGCGTTTTTTACAGTTAGATCAATTTGCGTCATTTGTTCAGGAACATATATTTTATTTATTCAAGCATATGATAAATGCTAATACTTTAGTATGTTATAGCTTTTCGATATTAAAACATATATTTCCACTTTATTTATTTGTAAAACACAGGACTAAATACATATTAATGACCGTTATTGACAATTACGAATAATAAAATTATGCACATGTAAATAAATAAATGAATATTTTATTACTTCCCGATAATATAGAACATGTTTAGTTTCAAGTTTTTTGTTTAAAAAGACACAAATAACAAAAAATATTGTAAGATAATATCGAACTTCCGGACTTTTTTGGAGAATGGACCAATTGTAAGCCGTTTGGGAATGCCAATAATTTTATTAGGCTTTAAAAAGGGGGTTCAAGCCAAATCTCACCATGCTGTACTAACTATCAATAATCAATCCTAATCTAAAAGATGGATGTTTTGATCCATTTTTTTGATAACGCTTGCCAATAACATATCTGTGGACATAATAAATATAGCAATTAGGTATAGGATAGGCCGGCGGATACGCAGCTGTCTGGATTGCTATAAATGATTGCTGCCAAATCCTTTTGAGTTTTAACAAAACAAAGAATGGTAGAATTTTTCCTCTTCTATAGATCTCAAAAAAAAAAGTAAGCGGTGATGTTTGTATATCTGTAAAGTTAAAATCCACAATAACCGTTTTTTTCATTTACTTAAAACAGTAAAATGAAGGGTTACTTTAGAACATATATTTAACAATACAGTATTAACTCTTAATCAAATAAATCGGTTAGGTACGTTATGCGTGTAATTTAGATTAAATTTGCCTTTCACACTATCAGAAAAAAATTAACAACTAATGAGTTATCAAAGAGTTAAAATTTCCGGGCGCAAAATTAAATATCGTTGAACCGTAGCAAAGACATGCTCGCCAAACTTTCGAATTTATAATATTAGTAGGATTTCTATTCTTGAATAACCGAAGCGAAGCGAGGGCGGGCAGCTAGTCATACTAATATTATAAAGAGGAAAACTTTGTTTGTTTGTTTGGTTGTAATTAATAGGCTCAAAAACTACTTTACCGATTTTAAAAATTCTTTCACCATTCGAAAGCTACATTATCCAGGAGTGACATAGGCTTTGTTTCATCCAAATCGGTAAAGTAAAAGCCAAGTTACGCAGGCGAAGCTGCTTGAAACTGCTAGTATAATAAAAAACGAGGGATTGATTCTTTCTCGTCATAGCGATACGGGTATCAAATAAAAGCTAGTAAACTATTTAACAATACAGATTTATTTATAATATTTTTTTATTTTTTATATCAGTTAAATTTAATCGCTCATTATGTAATATTTGTGTATAGAAAAGTCTATCATTAAGAGCCACACATCCAAGCAGTCAATAAGCCAAAATTTTCTATCCGGAATTGTGACTTAATGATAGATTAACGACCGCACCCAGAAAAAACAATTATCTTTTAATTAGTCACTAAGCCAACTATTTTTTTCAAAATTGTGACTTAATGGTAGATTAAATGTTAATTTAAATCTCTTTGTGCAGCTGTTAGTCAGAATTTTGTATGAAAACTGTCAAGATAACGACAGATTGAAAGATAATTGACGTCTTTGAGTTCTGTCGTTCACGTGCTAAGTCTCTGAAATATTAACATTGCTAAATGTCAATAAAAAATAAAAGAATTTAGCGCCATCAAGAGATAGGACGGCCTTAGTTTTGTCATAACTATTGAATTTTATGTTTATGTTCTTTTTATGATATAGGAAGACAAACAAGCAGACGGATTTCCTAATGGTAAGAAATTTCCGCCGCCTAGAGACACCAAAGGTGGTAATGGTGCGTTGCCAACTTGAGGCCGGGATGTTAGGCCTTGAGCAAGTAAGTTTACCGGCTACCTTACCCTCCTAACCGGAACACGTCATGACGTTATGGCGGCAGGAATAGGTAAGGTAGTGGTACCAATCCGGGCGAGTCGCTACCAAACTCTACCATCTAGTTATATTAAATTATAATATAGTCATAGTAGTTATATTGAATGAAATTAGTCAATTATGTATGCATTTTGTAGGTACAGCTTTGTTTACTTAAATTGCAAAAATTAAATAATCATGACGAAATGATTATTTCGTGTATTTCCTCGTTTCCACCTAATCTCACTAAACGAACTTGAGTAAGGTCCATCCATTTACTCAAAATCCGGATATGACTGTCTTTGACGACTAATGATTAATTTTGAATAATTTGAGCACGATTTTGTTGAATCGGGTAATTTGATGAAAAATGGCAAATGCAATGGCAAAAAGTAAAGAAAAAAAAAATAAAAATAAACGTCTTACAGATTTGTTCCAGTCAAGCCTAAAAATTAGAATATGTAATAAAACAGTGGAAGGCATCATGCACAATAAATAAATAACCAGAACATAATAAAAATATAAAAAAAAACGACGGGTTGCACTCCGGGAGTACCGGCAGAAGTGAAAACTTGAATATTATCGTTTATTTATTTATTTATTTAACACTTTATTGCACACAAAAAAAAACAAAAATACACAAAATACATGAGAAGGTAAAAAAGCACAAAAGGCGAGCTTATCTCTAACTAAAGAAATTTCTTCCAGCCAACCCAGAAAAAATAAAGCTGTGAAAATAAAATGGAAGGCATCGTGTACAAAAAAAAAACAATTAACTATAGCTATACTTAGAACAAATAAATAAAATATAACAATCAAGTGTGTAAAAAATAAAACAGGTATAATTATAATTATTAAAATATGTTAGTATGATAAAATATGAGTATCTTATTGTGTAAATGATAAGTAATGTTCCTTCAACCTTTTTTTAAAAGTAGGTAAAGAAGGGCTGTCACGAATCACGACAGGAAGGGAATTCCACAGTTTGATTGATTGGAAAGTAAAAGATTTAGAATAACAATTGGAGTGCGAAGCGGGAAAACGAAGTACAGAGCTACGGTTGGAACGACATGGGGAATCGGCAGAGTGCAGAAAGCTAAAACGCTCCCGCAGGTATGAGGGAGCTGACGGGTTGAACAGAATATTATATAGGAGAGATAGAATATGTAAATTTCTGTGGAGACGTATAGGAAGCCATTTAAGTTGAGCTCTAAACATGGAGACGTGGTCAAACTTACGGAGATTAAAAAGCATCAAGGAAACATGCATCACCATAATCAAGAATTGGGAGTATAAGAGACTGTACAAGGGAAATTTTTGTTTTCGTAGGAAGAATTTTTTTTAAAGAATGTAACATATGAAAGGTATAATAGACTTTTTTACTCAAATTAGTAATATGATCCTCCCAAGAAAGTTCCGAGCTAAAAATAACGCCTAGGTTAGTGACACTGGTCGAAAGAGAGATCTGAGTACCGTTGTAAACTATAGGTGGCAGACTGGAAAAATCAATAGATCCAAGCTGATATCTACTCCCGAGAATTATAGCTTTTTATTTTAAAGGGTTAACTAAAAGACCGTAGGATTCAGCCTACAAGCTAATTGCACGAAGATCGTCATTTAAAGAAATCAGGGCGCTAGTCTTATCCGAAGTACTAAAATGACGGTAAATCTGCAAATCATCCGCATACAAATGAAAATTAGAAGAAATTACCGCAGTGATTGTATTAATAAATATTGAAAACATTAAGGGAGACAAAATGCACCCCTGAGGGACACCCGCAACAATATCACACCAGTTGGACTGCATTTCATTTAAAAATACATATTGTGAGTGACCACGCAGATAAGAGTCAAACCAATTTAAAGTAGATGAGGAAAAGTTAATGGTCTTAAGAACACCAATGAGCAAATCAAAATCCACCGAATTAAATGCACTACTGAAATCCAGCAAAACGAGTGCGGTAAGGAGTTTTGAATCTATTGCGTAACGAATATCATCAGAAACTTTAACTAGAGCCGTCACTGTACTATGTCCTCGCCGAAAACCTGATTGGAATGGGCTTAAGAGTTCATTGTGTCGAAGAAAACGAGTTAGCTGATCATGGACAATGTGCTCTAAGACTTTGGATAGAAATGGCAGAATGGAGATAGGACGAAAATCAGAAGGGCTCAAAGGATGTGATTTTTTTGGAAGCGGAATGACCTTTGCCTTTTTCCACACTGAAGGGAACACCTGAGACGATAAGGAATAATTAAAAATGTAAGTTATAACGGGAAGGATGTGAGGGAGGATAAGAACAATCATTTTGGAACACAATCCATCGTCGCCGACTGCCGCTGATGAGATGGATCTAATGTGTTTCTCAACTACCACTTCTGAAACTGCCATAAGCGAGAAGGAACAAGACGGGCGTGAAATTAATGATAAATCACTGAGAGTAGCACATTTAGTAGAGCTGTCCATAACTAGCGGTGGTGAAAAAAAGTGTGATTTTTACTCCTTATTTAATGTTTTTTTTAGTGATGAGGAATATGTAAGATATACCTATTGAGTAATTATTTATTACATAAAATTATGGATATATATACATAATTATTTTATCTTAATGTTAAAAAAAAATCTTGTGTGTTGGTGGAAGGTAGAAGTGTACGGTAGATACTAGATAGTATTAAAATTATACGCTCATTATAATAATCGTTTGCGATAAATTGTGAAGGTCGTGATAAGTACAGTTATATACCTACTTCGTATAGATATTAAAATGTTATATAATATTTAAATACTTAATTTAAAATATTATTGCAAAATTACACAACAATGTGGTAGAATATATTTCGTATGTTTAAATACCTATATGTGTAACATCTTCATAACACACACTTCCAGTAAATAAACGTTTCTTTTATTCATTTCATGGTATTTGTGAATGAACTACTCATTTAAATGGCTGAAATGAGTTTGAGCAAAAACTACTCTTATCAAACCTAGTAGTTTTTTAGATTTATTGAACTAAAGGACTTAAATAAAAAAATACAAAATTTTAAAATTAAAAAAAGTAATGTACAAAATGTGTCGTGCATACAGTATTTTATACTCGTAATATAGCTTTTGTCGGTCGAAATCATACTGGCTTTGTAAATTATTATGACTATACTAGGCTATTTTTAAAGATTTAACGCCATCTGTTAATTTGAGAAACAACTATTATGTTTAACATTAGCTATTTAGTTATTTGATTTCTTATAATAGATACAGATGTCAGTGATATCCACAGAAGTAGTGTCATCTAGTAAAAGTTCTTGACACTTAACATCACTGTAGTTGACAAAGCTTGAAACAACAACTTTTTATAATTAAGGTTTAGTGCATACGATGTCTTAAAATTCAAGTGTCCTAGTCCTACCATTGTTACAGAATACAGATGTCAGTGATAGCAATAGTAAAAATGCCATCTAGTGAAAGTGCTTGACACTTGATAGCACTGTAGCTGACAAAGCTTTTACCAGCAATGTTTTAGAATATAAAGTTTTGTGCACACGACCGTTTACAAAATCATTTGTCTTAAGTCCAATGAAGTCTGTCAGTTATGTCCCTTTTTTTGTTACCTTTCGATTTCATAAAGTAACTAGCCGACCCAATGAACTTCGTATCACTTGAAATTGTCTCTGTTCTCCCAGAGTTTTAGTGCACAAATAAAATAATAAATAAGTCTGCCGCCATTTTTCTTTATACTTCATACCCCAAGTTAGTTCCAACCTCTATTACAACAGGTAATTTGTGCTTTATAAGCAGCTCATTAATGGTAAGCTTCACTTAAACGGGTCATTAGGATCAAGGCCACTGGTGGCAGTGCTGTGCAGCAACTTGTCGGAGCAGGGATATAAAGCCTTAACTATCTCTGCCGCCACAATGATGGTCTTTGGCGCTAGAGTTATCCGGTCCAGATAGTAGATAGATAATCAGAAAGTAGACTTGATAGAATAGATTGACTGTAAACCCCCCGTGTTGGTCCGGGCTCCTTTGCAGAATAGACAGGCAGGCAGGTGGCCTTCCTGCCAGGCAGATCGCAAAAGGCGAGCAAAGGCTTACCGTCACTAGCACCGTGATATCTGACTAGGTGGTAGAGTTTCGCAGCGACTCACTAGGATGGGTACCACCGCCTTTCCTATTCCTGCCACCATAACGTCATGACGTGTTCCGGTTTGGAGGGTAAGGTAGTCGGTAAACTAACTTTTGCTCAAAGCCTAACATCCCGGCCTCTGGTTTGGTGTATCTAGGCGGTGTGAATTTCTTTCCATCAGGAAATCCGTCTGCTTGTTTGTCCTTCCAATATCATAAAAAAAACATCTATGGTATCTAAGGCGACAGTTATCTCTTACCATAAGGAGAGCATATTATCCGTGTTTGCTGTTTCATCATAAAAAAAAGATGAGCGCCAATGGTTGGCGCTAGCAACGTAGCGATAGTTAGTTCAAAGATTTACAAGGATTTGTCCGTTTTGATGGGACTTCCTATACCTACCGCCACAATGTCAGTGTTCGTCAATGTCGTATTTTGGTTTTTTAAGGGTACCTATCCTGCTAGTTTTTAATTTATTATTTACTTACTCAAGAATCTTACCAACTCAGTCCCAAATTGGCAACGCACTACTGCCACCTTTAATATTTGATGTGCACGTTTCGCCATCAGAAATTCGTCGATACTCGTGACTTGGCTCGGTGTGAAGATATGTATGTATATATGTATGAATTCGTCTGATTGAATGTCTATTTAATAAAAAAAGAGTTATTTCATTTTTTAATATTGCCATATTTTTTTAGACTGTTATTGTATAATATGCTTGTATTCACATATAATATAATACATAATGGAGTTTCACCAGTGCCATAGATGAATCAATATAATATAAGTAATATGCTTGGTTCCGCTAAAGCTTATTCCAACTGACTTTTGCTGGTACTCGATAAGGTAGGTTATTGACAGCGACCTCCTGATCTATTTATTTCGTGCATAAACAAGAATAAATAAAAATGGATCGTGAAATGAGCTGACAACTTAAAATCTCGAGAACTCGGTTCTTTCGGTTATTTATTTATACATACATAATTTTGTAAAGGAATAAGTACGGTTCATAAGTAGATGAAACTGCAAAAATGCAATTTTCCTTTTGAGAGACCACATCTCTTGCTATTTCCGAAATTAACCACCTCGTTGGTCGAGTAACTAGCGTACACGCCTAACTACACCTATCAACCGCGAGGCTCGGGTTCGATTCCCGACGGGGCAGGCATTAGTGTGATGAACATTTAGATGTCTGCATTTCCGGGTCTGGGTGTTTTTTAAATTTATTCTGGTATCTATATAAGTATTTCAACGTATTAGAATTGTTGACTAACACTTTGTGTAAATTGTCCAGGAATATTTATTTATTTATTATTAAAGTATAAAGCGGTACAAAGTTGGCAGTTCGACTGAAGTCTAGTTATTTATAAAACTATGTAGTTTTAGCAAGTGTCAGGACGGAGACTATGGAACATAATTAAGCGCAGCAAATTGCTAAAACTGTGTAATAAAAATATAGTTTATAAATAAAATTTAAAATAAAACTTTTTCGAAAGATAGCAAATGTTTCCGAAATGATCCCACAAGATGAGATAAAAAGTATACTATGTCTCTCTCTTGGTTGTAGGCTACCTTCTCATGAATTTTCACCCAAATCAGTGCAGCCGTTCTTTATTTATAAATAGTGTAACCAAAGACAAGTGTATTTACTAATCTCTGGCGTATCTAACACGACCTTCTTTTGTCCATACTAATATTATGAATGCGAAAGTCGGCATCTCTCTTTCGCGGCTCAATCGCTAAACTCATGTTAATGAAATTTGACATGCATATAACTACACATTCGAGTTCAAATTGTAATTTTAATCCCAGAAGGACTATAATAGGGGGTGAAAGTTGGTAATATGAAAATGGATGTGAAGGACGCCAGACAGATTTGTCAGGATCGAGAGGACTGGCACTCGATACCCTCTGCCGACCCCGTACGGGACGTGGCGGGAAGATATGTATGTACGAAAATATGTATGAAAATCGTTACTATACTAAAGACAGGTAGTGAGTGGGAGAAGATATGAGGTATTATTGGAAATAATTATTGATTCTCAGAAACATCACCTTCCTGTTCCCACTCACAATCAAAGATCATTTCCTAGAAATCTTAGTGGTGATAAATGTATCAATTACAAAGGGATGTCCACCAGTAACACATTACATATAATACACAAAGGCCTCATTATAAACAATAACTATTAATTGACACGAAGTTCGTCGGCTGGGCTAGTCACTTTAAAATATAACGTATACCTTTTTACGATTAAGGAAAAAGGCAACCCTGTTGAGTTTCTTTTGTTTTATCTTCTCAGTATGTGGCCGCATTTCGATCCGGTGATAAGTTTTAGCATTACACTTATAAACGCGTTACAAGTGCCCTTTGAATGACCTTGAATTATGAGACGGTATGCAGAGCAACATAAGTCGAGTGAATATTATTAAAAGTTGTGAACAAAAAGTAGTACCAAAAATACATTGTTACAGATAAATAAATACTCTTTTTTCAAAAACAAAAATACTTTATCTATATCTTATATATATTTCTTTTATTCATGTGCTTGCCACTGAACTAGTTCTGCGACTGGAGTGATTTTGATGAAATTTGTGTGTGTTAAAGGGGATTCGAGAATGGTTTAGATTCACAATTTGGTCCACTGGAAAATGTTTATTTAATTATTTTTTATTTGTAAGTAGTCGTTGATTTTGAAATGTTTTATATTGGATCCGACAGACTGCGCTACTGTCGAAGCATTAATGTCAAGCGATACGAAGTTTGCTGGGTCGGCTATATACTTAGTCTGGCCATAAATACTGTTACACTTAAAAATAAAAAAATATTACATTTGAATTTCGAATCTGTCATTTTTATACGATTGTTCATTGTGTTTTCTCATTTTGGCGCCAATACATTGTACAATATTTTGCGATATTAAAATGGAGTGGGGTGATAAAGAGAACCGAATCGCTGTGATTGCATTACACAAAGTAGGTATGGAGCCAAATGCAATTTTTAAAACTCTCCATACACTTGGTTTTAGTAAAATGTTTGTGTACCGGGCTATTAATAGGTACAATGAGACTTCCTCTGTTTGTGACAGAAAAAGATCTGGCCGTCCACGTAGTGTTCGTACGAAAAAGGTGGTCAAAGCAGTAAGGGAAAGAATTCGAAGAAATCCTGTCCGAAAGCAAAAGATTTTATCTCGGGAAATGAAGATAGCACCTAGAACCATGTCGCGTATTTTAAAAGATGACTTAGGACTTGCAGCCTATAAGAGACGCTCTGGTCATTTCTTAACTGATAATTTAAAGAAGAATAGGGTCGTAAAATCGAAACAATTACTGAAGCGGTACGCAAAGGGAGGTCACAGAAAAATTTTGTTTACGGATGAGAAAATTTTTACAATTGAGCAACATTTTAACAAACAAAATGACCGTATTTATGCTCAAAGCTCTAAGGAAGCTTCCCAATTAGTCGACAGAGTGCAACGTGGACATTATCCAACTTCAGTGATGGTTTGGTGGGGTGTTAGCTATGAAGGAGTGACTGAGCCATATTTTTGTGAAAAAGGTATCAAAACATCGGCACAAGTGTATCAAGATACCATTCTTGAGAAGGTAGTTAAGCCCCTTAACATCACCATGTTCAATAACCAAGTATGGTCCTTCCAGCAAGACTCGGCGCCGGGTCATAAAGCTCGGTCCACGCAGTCTTGGTTGGAAGCGAACGTTTCGGACTTCATCAGAGCTGAAGACTGGCCGTCGTCTAGTCCCGATCTTAATCCGCTGGATTATGATTTATGGTCAGTTTTAGAGAGTACAGCTTGCTCTAAACGCCATGATAATTTGGAGTCCCTAAAACAATCTATACGATTGGCAGTGAAGAATTTTCCCATGGAAAGAGTGCGTGCTTCTATTGATAACTGGCCTCAACGTTTAAAGGACTGTATTGCAGCCAATGGAGACCACTTCGAATAAGCTTTTTATATTTTTAATTGTTGTATATTTATGTATTAAACTAACACACTGTAAAAGTAATATATGTTATTTGCAGTTAAAAAAATATTTTTTTTCTTTATTACAATATTTATGGCAAGACTAGGTATAAAGATCACACGTTTTTTGTAGTTAACTCTTGTACTTATCCACAATATACTTTATTTAACACTTTCTGTTGGCTAGAAACCGGTTGGCTAGAAAGTACAAAAAACGTGTGAATACAATGAAATTCCACTAAGTGCCGACGATAGCAAGTATAGATTCTATATAAAGATCAATTGCTGTTCGTTAGTCTCGATAAAACTTGAGAACGGCTGAACCGATTTCTCTAATTTTGGTTTTTAATGATTTATTCAAGTCGAGGTAAGGTTTTAAATTAAGAAAAACTACATTTCAATTTTAAGCACACCAACGGAACGGGAAGAACGAAGTTTGCCGGGACAGTTAGTTCGTATAATAAAAAAATAAGCCCTACCTGAAGACATTACAGTTAAAGCTTTGTCGCTAGGTTACCTTAACCACATCTGCAATCCTCACGTCAAGTAAAATACGACAATAGTGAGCACTGAGTTATGAGTATAGATTCCTGATCAGTTGCTGTAATTCTCCTGTCAGTTTTTTTCACAATTACTTTATCAGGTGGTATCAATCAGGTAAGTAAAAAATTCAATGAAAATGCCTTCACATGTTGCAGCAGGGCACGAGTTTAAGTCGCTGCCACACCGTAATCAGGTTACAGCAAATATGCGGCGGATATACATTTTTCCTGACCGAGACCACGGAATGCGCAATATCTGAGCTTTCCCAATAAATCAAAGAATTACAGAAAATTGATCAGGTCCTCTGTGGCCTAGTGGTCCGGCGCCGGACTTGACTTCTTCAGGTCCCGGGTTCTATTTCCGAGTCGGGAAATAAAATAGAAAATGTATATTTTCAATTTTCTATTCAAAAATAAATTTGTACGGGATTCACATTGTGGGATTTTGTGTCTTCAGGTAGCTGTGGGTGTCTTGGTTGTGCCTCTGCCTACCTCTTCGGGGATATCGGCGTGAAAAAATTCAGATTATGAAAATTTTCAATGTTTTATGCAAAAGTAAGTTAGTGTTTTCACGCTCGATCCCAGGAGGCAGGCAAAAGTTTATCTAGGGCACCTACAATTAGCCGAAGGTATGTTTAGTTTTCCAATATTATAGGTGACTAATAAGAAACTTATTAAAATCGCGCACAAGTTCTACACAAGGGATATTAATTTATTTATAACAAGCTGTTTTCCTGCGTCTTCGTCAGTGTAGAATAATTGCAGTTTTCATACAATCTTTCATCCCTATAGCCCTTTGGAGTAGATTTAAAACATAGCCTATGTTTAAACTTAAATCCTTTAGTTAAATATTTCTTAAAACTTTATAAAAATCGTTTTAGTGGTTACGTGGAAAAGCAACAGACAGAACTCAAGAAAACTACCTCCAGAAAAATAACTAGCAAAATTGGTTCATTCATTCATGAACGGATTGGCCGATTTTGCTAATTCTTGATCAAGAGAAATGGGGATTCATTTTTATATAAGTATTCTGTTTTTTGCCAGTCGGCTTTGAAGTCTTAAAATCAATCCCGAATTATTTTTACAAATTGTGCATAAAATAAATACGATGAGTTCAAAAAGTTATTGGATTTGTACTTGTAAATATGACATTTTATTAACGTTGAGAACAGGAGCTGTATTCAGAGCCGGATTTAGGGAACAACCGGGGCGAAAGGGGTCTACTAGGTTTGGTTACTCTACACTAGAGACTTCGTAACAAAATCTATCAAATTTAGACTAGGAAACATTCGTAAACATTTGATGTTTAGAAATTTCTTCCACTGTTTTACCTTTACCTACAAGAATTCGTACAAAATAATTATAGTATTCTTAAAAATATTGGAAAAAAAAAACAACTGAAAAAAAATCTGGAAATTAAATTCAAACAAAATGAAAAATCTCCTATATTGCCCCGAGGTCTCCAGACCACTAAATTCGGCCCTGTTTGTGTTTTATTAAAATGTCCCCTTTCCGCGTTTTTAAAATAACTTTCGAAGAATTCAAAATGAATACGTCAATGAAATGAACATTTATTTCGAGGTAACAGCACCAAATAACACCTTTTTTGTGGATTTCAAAAAAGCTGTTTATAAATAAAGGAACATTTTAATAAAACTCCGCCTTTGTTGGATGATATGGATGCAATTTTGATAGAAAAACATATTTCATAATACAGGTAAATTTAGGTAAATAATAAACTATGACTATGACGATAAAAATACAGTTTCTTGTAAAAAAGATCTTTATTTTCAAACTTTGATTTTTGATTTTGTTTTGTTTGAGGTCCCGGGTCGGGCAACAAAAAGAAAATTGTTTTGTCCAATTTTCTAGCAAAAAAAAATTTTCTCAAGATTGGATATGTGCTCGTTTGGCGATACCTATCACACCTATCACATTGTGGGACTTAGTGTCTTTGGCTAGCCGTGGGTGCCCTTGTAGCGCCTCTGCCTACCTCTTCGTGGATATGGGCGTGAAGATACTTTTGTTTTTGTTGATTTCTGATTATAAGAAAACAAGGTAAGGTAAGATATTTTTAAGCTCGTATTCTTTCGCTCTTTATGGACAATCAGGGCACCCATTATTAGCCGAAGATACAACTTAGTTCCACAATGATACAAGTAGGTGGTAAATCTACTTCAAATCCGTGCTTTTTTAAGTTTTTCTCATTTGTGTATGAAACAAATGGTTAAATGCGTAAGCATTGAAAAAAAATCAATGGCAAATGTTTGAAATCACAAACTTTTCAACGAAGCTACATCTACAGCGAGAATTTTCGCTCTGAGGATGGAGATAATTCACTATGCTTTCAGGTTTCAAATAATGATTTTATGATATTTGCAATTAGCGCTGAACTACAAAAAATGTAGAGGCCTGATTAACTGCTTAAAATCTAACCAATAAAATGCTACACGTGAATGATGTGACGTGTTATTGGTTGAGAATCCAATTTTAAACAGTATCTTCACGCCCATATCCCTAAGGCAGAGGCTCAACCATGGCACCCACGACTAGAAGATGCTAAGTCCCTCAATGTGATAGGTGGAAAGCCTATCGCCAACCGGGCACATATCCAATCCCGAGCAACATTTTTTTTATTGGAAAATTGGCAAAATCCAATTTTCTTCGGGGTTATGGGCGTGAAGATACTTTTTTTTCTATACCATTTGGTAAATCGACTAAATGGCTGATTAAAAGACACTTGACGTCTCTGAGTGCTAGAAGTTGGTTAATAACGCCAAAAAATCTTAGATAAAGATGCCACCGCTTTAACTAGGTCGCAGGGTACTAGTTGGCTTCTGTTTCTTTTGACTAGGTCACAAACACTATAAATATTGAAAAGTTTTTGTCAGTACCTTTGTAAGTTCATGAAAGTAGCGGAAATGTCTCACAACCAAGTTTACGAAAGATAAATGAACTATCGCCTATGTGGTCTAGCGGTTCAGCTGTTGGACTTGACTGCATGAGGTCCCGGGTTCGAATCCCGGGTCACGCAACAAAAAGAAAATTCGGTTTTTCTAATTTTCTTATATACATAATATGTTGGCGATAGTTTTTCCACCTATCACATTGTAGGACTTAGTGTCTTCGGCTAGTCGTGTTTGCCCTGGTTGTGCCTCTGCCTACCTCTTTGGAGATATGGGCGTGTAGATACTTTTTCTTCAATCACTTTATCTATTGAAAAACCGCATCAAAATCAATTGCGTAGTTTTAAAGATTAAAACATACAAAGACACATAGGGATAGAGGAAGCGACTTTGTTTTTTTATTGTGATTTATGTAATTACTGTCGAAATACCAGACGACCCCTCCATAACACCATACAGTCATCAATGACAATAATATATTAGTATCAAGGGTGTACATTTCAAAAGAGGATGATCAAAAAGAAATTTTAATTGATAGAGGACTCACGTCCTATTCGTTGTCAATGAAATGCATATGACGCGGTAACAATTGAAGTCTGTTTCGACTTTAGATTTAAAAAGTATCATGTTGTATAGTTCGTGTTACCAATTATGTTTAATACTCGGCAAATTTACTGTACTATGTAATAGGAACCCTAAAAATACACGCATCTCGGACACGTTTTTTCTAGAACCTTCAAATGTGAATGCATCGAATTCTAATCCTTTTAATAGCTGGAGAGCCCAGGAGGGAATTATTGGAGTAACTCAGACGCGTCAGATTATGACCACACCATTGTTATACACCTTCATTATGTATCAAATATCTATATAGAGGCGCGCATGTAGGGTTATCCATTTTTTTTGGCCTGAAAATATACTCGAGCTTGTCAGATTAAAGTACGGCAGGCTTATTGCATGCCGATAAGTAGTAAGTAATAAGTATAAGTATGCCAAATAGCCAATGCCAATAAATATAAGTGTGTTTGAATTTTCAACAAGACATACGGTAGGAGGAGGTTGAGAAACTTTTAAAAATCAAGTCATATGTGTTAATTCGCCATTACAGCAATCTGTATGATTGACATATTTCCGTCATCGGAAACACATTAGGCATATTATTAATATCTGATGAGCTCGGCTATGTTCAAGTGACTGGAATTGCTATTCTAGCTTATAGACACTTAAAGCTTCGCTTAAAAGAAAAACCTTACATGACCATTTTTGCTGTCCACTATTTAATCGACAAAGTGCAACATGACCCCCATGCAGCTGGAGTAACTACACATTTAGCATCGCGGGCGTCCCTACTATATGCATTGGGCAGCATATCTATTGGTTTCTATCACCAAAATGTTCATACAATCAAAATGTTAAGAGGTATGCAACTCTTTTGCGCTGGAAATGTTAATGCCTAAATATAGGTACTACGAAAATTTTCGTACCTACATGGCACAAGTTAATAATAAGCAAATAATAAAGCGTAGTAAAACTGCAAAAACCAATTACAACTATTTCATTTCATACTACGTCGCGATTGGATAGTTCTAATAGACTGCTATTATATATCTTAAAAACAATGAAAACTCGACGAATACATTATTATGAAATATGAATCATACTTAAACTTATATACTTAAAAGAAAGTGGTGTTAGTTACACTATATATACCTCAAGAACGGCTAAACTGATTAGACTGCAAATTGATGTGAAGATAGTTTAATTATTGTAATTAGTTATTTTAAAAAAGGAAAAAGAGAAGAGTGAACTTCTTGCCGGATCTTCTCAATGTAAGGCCGCGTTCCGATGTGGTGGTAGATTTAGTATTATATAGACAAGTCACAAGTGCGTCTTGCAGGTTAAAGTGAAATAATAATATTTTGATTTGATTTAGGATTCTATTATGAAATG
This sequence comes from Calephelis nemesis, assembly GCA_002245505.1. Taxonomy (NCBI): domain Eukaryota; kingdom Metazoa; phylum Arthropoda; class Insecta; order Lepidoptera; family Riodinidae; genus Calephelis; species Calephelis nemesis. Next base: position 205,737 of record NJDD01000097.1, on the reverse strand, counting down.
TAGACTTTGTGGCAAAGAGACCACCTCGAAAGTACGCTATTTTATACAGTGGATTGTTTTCATCCTTGGTACTTATTGAAAATCCATTACGGTTTTTTATATACATAAAAAAATACTCACTTTGCTTCACTTAATTCAATTTTAATAAACTTTTTTAAGGTTTCGCTTTTACAGCATCTGCAGGGCTATGTTATCTTATTGTTAGCAGTTAACAACCAAAAAACGAAAGTGCTGAGGTTAATGTCGGTTGGCTAAAACAGAAAAATATATTAAGTGACTCAGTACAAGTTTTGTTTAATATGTATAAAAATACGCTATTTTAAATAAAAAAAGAATCTTCGTCAGCGTATAACATAACTACAAAAAGAAATGTAAAAGAAGATACTAATAATATTATCAAGTAATTATTTTTAGGTTAGGGTTAAAAATGGCTTATTTTAGGGTTGCAGTATCTAACAAATTGAGATGTTTTTTCAAAGATCGACATTAATTTACGATTTAAAATTAGGTTTCATAGTTCAGCGCTACAAGGTAAAAGAAGGTTATCTGTAAACTTGATATTTATGTCTGCCAATTTAGTTTCTGAATTTCAAAAAAAGATAGTTTCTTTTTTTTCTTTTCGACGGTGTTTGATTGAATTTCATTTAGAATACAACTTTATTACAGCCCCTGTTTTTATAGCCCTGAATAAAGTAGCTACTGGTTGGCTAAAATATAATGATTAAAAAAGTGGAAAGTACAAATGAAATTCATAAACTGTGTTCGAAAATACTATAGTTTATCTACTGCCGCACATACATACGCTCACGGTTCCTAACTTAGGAGTTTTCCCCCCAGATTTAGGGGATAAAAAATTGGAATGGGGTTTTTTTAGGGGGGATATATTATTAGAGATTTTTTTATTTCTATTTTTTTTTATTTATTAGAAAAAATACACAAGGCGTTGATTGAACCAATAAAGCCAATAATCTTATTTATTTTTAACGCAGAGGTTTAGTGACATCTGGTATGAATGCTCGTTACTAAAAATGTGTTTAAATAAGAAATAAATATTACTATAGTGGTGCCGATTTTGTTGTGTCACCGCTTAAAAAATAAATATATGTTTCTTTATCAAGTAATTATCTATTTTTTATTATAGATTATATTATTTATTAATTATAATATCTGTCTAGGGGAATTTCCAAGAGATTACGGGAAGTTTAGGGTTTTTTTATTTCAGCATTGGGAAGGAAGAGAGTTGGGAACACTGCATACGCTGTCGATACCTTTTTTTAAGCGTGGAAAATCCTTCCAGATACCCACTGCTCTCGGCGAGTTATGTCGGAATCGAACCGACTAAAAACCACACTGACCTTCGTGCCGCCCGGCTAGGAGCGAGATGGGGTAGCGTTGGCATTCACCATCTCGCTCCGTGGCTAAGGCCCAGTACGCTGTCGATACCTGTTCCAATTAAGCATTAGCGCATGTTCCCCATTGTGTGGTTCTGAGTCGCTTTATGCTATGTAATTAGAAGACGGGGATTAATACTATAATATGCTTGGTTCGTGTCCCGTATTATATTCTTTAGTGGTATCTATCTCCAGGGGCAGAAGCATGTTACTTGGACAACAATAACCCGGTCAAGGTTACATAAATTAGTCACTTATATAGTCTATTGTTATTAATCAATTTTTACAGCTTTGTCTTTAATTTAGGGCATGATTTCGAGATGGTTCCGTGTAAGTTTTACCATGATCCGACTTGTGATTTTTGAGTTATGCCAAAGACTTTGAATAGAACATCTGCCTTCTTGCCAGGTAGCCCTTAAAAGGAGAGCTTAGGCTTACCGTTACTAACACCGTGACATCTGACTAGGTGCTAGAGTTTCGTAGCGACTTGCCTGGATTGGTATCATCGCCTTACCTGTTCCAACGCCATAACGTCAGCACTTGCTGTTGACGTGTTTCGGTTCTGAGGATAGGGTAGCCGGTAAACTTACTTTTGCTCGAGGTCTGATATCCCGGCCTCTGGTTAGCACCGCATCATTACCAGTTTGGTGTCCCTAGGCTTCGTGAATTTCCGCTTGTTTGCCTTCATAAAAAAATAACCTTTTCCACATGGAAATAAAGGGAATACTGAATTTTGTTGTAATTAGACGAGATAATATTGAAACTGAAGGTGGTTTATTGCAATTACTGAGCTTTCAATTAACTTAATTGTCCCCATTCGTCCTTCTACCCATGGACCGATCAAACGCGTCCGTTGTGGCTGTTGTGTGCACATTATTAATTACACTGTTACTTTGTTATATTACGTTCGCGAATTTGGTTCTGCCGCTTTGTTGTTTTACTTTATAGTGTCAGTGTTAAATAAACCAGAGATGTTTTTTTATAAGTTAGTTTGCCCCTTACTGGGGCCGGCTAAGACCTTTATACCATGCTGCCACGTCTTCCGTATTAATTATTTCGTCATTAGTCACTATATACAAAGTCACGTCAGGCTCTTGAGTAAAGAGGTGGTCACTTTACACATGCTCGCTTTGGGAAATTTGGCGACAGCGTGGAAATCCACGATACACTCATTTCTTCATGATTATTTCATTTGTGCCCTCTCACTGAGCAAAATAGTACAAAATGCCACCAAAGTTGACTAATTTGACTCTATATAAACACGAAACTCATTAATCATGAAAATACCATCTTTTATCTCGATGGCGCCAAAACTTTCAAGACCAAAGATTTATCTCGTAGAATTACAGAGCCCCTACCATGCGTTTACGTCTTGTAAAGTTTACTATACTCTACTGTTTTTGTCAATTATTGGTATGAAAACGTTGAACAGCTTCTCTATTGGTAACTAAGAGAAATACATTTTTAGACCAAAACTGTCATAGATTTCGATACGTAACTTACTGAACGTAACTACAAATTCATGGTAAAGGCTCTGATATGTTTATTTTCTTTGTTCGGTAAAGTAGAGAACATGATAAGAATAGTTCTTACATTAGAATGTGATATTTACTTTTCTATTACAATATAATAATATCATCATCAGCCGAAGGACGCCCACTGCTGGACATAGGCCTCCCCCAAAGAGCGCCACAGTCACCAGCCGCAGAACGCTTACATTTTTTAATGATAATGCTTAAAAATTGCATTGAGTCAATAAATAAAATATTACACATACTACCATGCATTTGACACATACAAACAAATATATTAAGATATATATAGATATATAAGAAGGCTACGAAACTACTATTAAATTTGTGTAATTTATTTAAAGTTTACCATCTTTTTAAAGTTAATGAAAAATGTGATATTAATAAGTACAAGAAAATATTTAATAGACTTCTAGCTATTCCTGCTGCCATAGTGCTGGTGCTTTGACATTGTTATCTTCCATGTGAGTATAGCCAGAAAACTTGCAAACGTGGCCTTAAAATTAGCTATTTTTTATGTTATAGGGGGGCAAACAAGCAGACGGATTTCCTGATGGTAAGAAATTCACGCCGCCTAGAGACACCAAAGATAGTAATGGTGCGTTGCCAACCTGAGGTCAGGATGTTAGGCTTCGAGCAAAAGTAAGTTTGCTGGCTACCTTACCCTTCGAACCGGAACACGTCATGACGTTATGGCGGCAGGAATAGGTAAGGCGGTGGTACCAATCTGGGCGAGTCGCTGCGAAACTCTACTACCTAGTCAGATTTCACGGTGCTAGTGATGATAAGCCTATGCTCGCCTTTTACGAGCTGCGTGGCAAGAAAGGCAGGTGGTCTATTCTGCAAAGGAGCCCGGACCAACACGGCAATAAAATAGCACCGCACAAATGACGTATATGATGTTTGTGGGCTATTACTATCAGCATGCCACATATTATTAAAAATCCATAGGTTTTACCAAACTATTCGAAGTAAACTCCAATTTAAATTAACTTCAAAATAGGCTTCTCAGTTCTTCTCATAAATGTGCCGATTCAGTACATTTCCCTTCTTTTATTCAATTATATTTGATTCACAGCTTCACCCGCTGCCAAGATATTTTTTTAATGAATTGTAATTGCCTATGTGCTATTCTGATACTTAAAGTATACTTCTGTAAAGTTTCATCTAAATCCGTTCAGCAGTTTTCGCGTGATTATGTAACAAATATCTATTCTATATTTATATACTATATATCTAAACTATCAATCTTAGTAGGATTGCTTTTCCAAAACAACTCCTCATAAAATTTTGACAACTTGCCTGAACGCACTTTCCTTGAAGTAACAAAAGCAATTAATTAACTTGTAAATATCTTCAAACCCACATCCCTAAAGAGGTAGGTAGTAATAATTACAACCAGAGCACCCATTATTAGCTGAAGGTATTTAGTAGCACAATGGTAACAGGTAGCAAACTTATCAACAATCGGGTAACATTGTCTTTATTAGAAAATTGAAAATTTTCATTTTCGGTTTGATAGACCCGGGAATCGAATCTGAGACCTCATGCAGTCAACGTCAACATCATTCCACCAGACAAAAAAGGCGAGCAGCTAGTAACTTCGCAATATTAAGTCAATCAAAAACGTATTTTTTTGTAACAATATGAATTTATGTTATAAAGTAAGTATTGCTATGTATTTATTTCAGGCGCTTTGTTAAAAATCAGATTTAAAACCTTGTTAGTTGTAACATACGTCATACAATAACGTCATGAGGGTAAGGTAGCCGGTAAACTTACTTATGCTCGAGGCCTAACATCCCGACCTCAGGTTGGCAACGCACCATTACCACCTTTGTTGTCTCTAGGCAGCGTGAATTTCTTATTAACAGGAAATCCGTCTGCTTGTTTGCCTTCGTATAACATAAAAAAACAATTCTTCACGCGAAGTCCCTTACCCGGTAAGCAGAGAGTGTTGAAAGCCAAATCTCACGATTTCTGCAGATCTTTCCAGCTTCCTACACATTCATTAGTCATCACCTTTTCATAAAAAACACGTCGGTTTCCGAGACTTGTGATACTTTGCAATTTAATCGTGGAATGTCCCGAGTATGTACATCTATCCAAACTCGCATTGTTGATAAGCTTTTTTAGTTTTTCATCTGCCATTTTTTCCACATGACTGAATCAACGGAGCATATCTGATTTTAAGAACAACACCTTCAATTCCTTTCCTTCTCAGATCTCACTGTTACGAATGCGGTCAGCGAGCGCTATACTACTTGCTATTATTAATTAATATGAAAATACTGTTATATATTATGTTGTATGAAATTTATTTAGAAAATCATCATCATCATATCACTATCATCAGCCGGAGGACGTCTACTTCTGGACATAGGCCTCCCCCAAAGAGCGCCACAAGTCACGGTCACCTGCCGTTTGTATCCAGCGACTCCCCACGACTTCGACCAGATCATCAGGCCACCAGCCTGGGAGGCTTGGGAGGTCGTCCAACACTACGTCCTCCGATGTGGGGCCGCAAAATAAATTAGAAAATAGATTATGATTTTTGTTAATATTTTAATGTGTAAACAAGATAGATTTTTTTTAAAATGGGTAGGTAGTTAGTAATAATTTTAACTTAGAGATATTTTTGAGATGGTACAATAAATATATATTGTGCTTAGTTTCATTTCTATATTTTTTTGACCTAGATATTAGTAATTCATAACAGCGATCCTATATTACTACGGTTAGTATTATATTAAGTCGGATCATAAGTTCTGTCACACAATAAAAAATGTTCGATTAATAACACTGGCCACATAAATGTTTCTTAATTTAAATTTAAAATCTTTTATAATAAAACATAGAGTATACGCTATATAAATACTCTTTAAATGTGGTTACACATCAACTTATATTTTCGACATACTGAAAAAAAAATTATTTTAACAAGAAGATTCATTTATCGTACCATCAAACGATATAATGAGGACTCAAGTTTGAAAGACAGAAGAAGAAAAAGAAGAAGAAGACGGTCGCCCTCGTTCGGTTAGGTCAGCTGCTAGTGGGTAAACCTGAGAAGGGCGTACTCATGGAAATCCCATACTCTAGCAAAAGCTGTTGACCCTTTAAATGGAGTTTAGCAAAACCACGGGGAAAAGGGTAATGAAGACTTAGGACTACGAACTTATTGCAGAAAAACAGGACGTAGCTGGATGAGCGCCCAGTGGACATGATTTGTTGTCTCATATTGGGGCTTAACTGAGATACGCTTTTGTGGGAAAGGCGTAAAAAAGAATGCGTTTATTTATCAAAACACAGTGCTCACGGACCTTGTGGAACCTGTTTTTCATAACATGACGAATAACTATTCCAACAAGCTCATAGAGCAACAATTGCCACCTTTAGTGTCTCTAGGTGGCGTGTATTTCTTACCATCAGGAAATCCGACTGCCTGTTTGACTTCCAATAACATAAAAAAGTCTTACCATGAGCTCCTTTTTGGGTGAGCTGGAAGAAATTTCGTTACCTGAGATAAGCTGACCTTTTCTACAAATCTTTAAGTTTAAATTTTTTGCTTTTTTGTGTACATTACATGTTTAAATAAAACACAAATATGCACCCGTGTGAAGCCGGGTCGGAAAGCTAGTACTTTGTATGTAATTACGGTGAATGTAAATATATTATGTTATCAGTTCTAGTAACTTTCCAAGTGCAAACTAATTCGTTGTCGGCAATAAATATATTATGCAAAGAAATAATCTGTGTAGATATCTATATAGTGCATCCATACTAGAAACTAAACAACTGTGTTTGAAATATTATGGTAAATTCAAATTATACGACTATTACAACGTTTAATGATCACTCTGTCGCACACGTCGTCCGAGCTCATCCAGACTATGTGCTAGCCACTTCATGGGGCTCAGTGGCGTAGCTAGGCGTGGGCAAAGTGGGGCTGCGCCCACGGCCTTGCACGTGAAGGGGCCTCGCACCACCTGATTTATAAATATAAATAAATAAATATTACTGGACAAGTTACACAGATTGAATCTAATCCCAAAGTAAGCAAATTACATGCTTGTGTTATGGGTGTTAGTCAACGATTCTAACAGATAGAAATACTTAAATAGATACCAGAATAAATTTAATAAACACCCAGAACCGGAAATGCAGACATCTAATGTTCATCACACAAATGCCTGCCCCCGTCGGGAATCGAACCCGAGCCGGGCGGTTGGTCGTCTTCTTCTTAGTCTTAGTTTATTTAAAAATCTTAGTTTATTTATAAATTAATTACAATCCTCAAAAGTATTGGCCTCACTCTCACTCAATCTTCTGTATCTGAAAAACAAACAAATTACGACTATGCCTGTAAGTACAGCTTCCGTAAAAAGGAGTTTTTCTAAATTAAAATGATTAAAAACTGCCTGTATCCCCTATACAATACATTCCCCTAGCAATACATTCAATTGAGTTGAATTAGGTGCAAAAATCAATTACAAGTCCTTACAAAAGGATTTTTGTAAAGCAAAAAGTCGAAGAACTTTATTTTTGTAACATTGTTAATCAATAGATTTTTTAAAAAGTCTAGGTACTGTTATAAAGAGTAAGAATAAAAATACACCTTTTGACGTGACAACGTCTTAAACTAGGTTGCGGCTCGGAGTCACTCATGAAAAAGTGTAACGCCCGGTAACGTTACGATGAGTCACCGAACGAGAGAGAGGCCCGCCGGATTGGCGAATGCCTTGCGTCTCTCTCCCACTCTTTAATAATATTCATATCAATAAATATTCTACCAAGAAAAAGACGTTGTCACGTAAAATCTTCGCCCGTAATACCGACTTTACAGGCAACCATTTTTTTTAAATGTATTTGTTTTAATTACTCTCATATCTTGCTCTCGTGGGGCTTGTAATTTTTTCACTGTTAGTAAAGTAACTGAAAGAGGCCTCGCCGATGCGACTTTGCCCACGTTCATATTAGTCTACACTACACCACTGATGGGTCTGACGTTAACTTCTTGATAGTAACCATTCACGATGTGCGCGGTGTGAGGTCGGAAATTGCGGTGCATGAAAATTGCAATCTGTCCCATATTGACATGCTTATTAAAAATTTCTTCCACATATCTCATTAGTCAAAGTCGTATTTTCTATGAGCACTTGCTCTATTAGATTTCTATGTTACTTCTAAAATTGTTTGTAAGTTATAATTCAAATTGTAATAAGAATAAAACTATTTGTTAAATGAATATTTAAACATTGTGTATACATATAACTAAATAATCCGTTTTTAAAAATATTTAAATATTTGCACACCACAATGTGGTAGAACATGTTGGAAAGCTTAAATAATTTTGTAACAACCTTAACACGCATATTCCGCAAATAAATATATTTTCTTTCTTTCTTTTCTTTCTTTCTTTTCAATGCATTCTTGCTAGAATTATAGTATAGATATAATACTATAATATGGATAGAATATTACAGCACAGATAGAATACGCAAGCTAGTTTGATTATCAATCGTGTCACTTTTGTTTATGAAAATTTGATTACACCTTGCGGGTGATAATGTTCCAATATTTGTAGCGTACATTCAAACTAAAATGTTTCAGCATACTAATGCACTATTACGTGATTAGTTTCATTGAAATTTTAATGTAATTGATTCGACTGCTTTTGTTCATAATGACGGAATGAAACCTGAAAATGTTTTGAGTGCGCATCTCATTCATTTGATCATACACCCGCACTTCAATTAAATCGAACGTTCTACCAACATAATGTTAGATATCATAAAGGTTAGGGTGGTTTTACACGAAACGTTGCGGCATCGACGGGGACTGAGCGGTTACGCTGCGGTTACTTGCATTGCTACTAACATTTTAATTGTCTCTGTGGTCTAGATCCAACGTGTTGACGACATAACATGACTTGAATAGAATCTAAGATGGATTCCGTTCTCGTGTAGGGCAACTCAAAACGTGTATTTTTATACGTATATTTTTAAATAATATATTTCCCAGAATTGTTTAACGCTGGGAAACGAATCCGAACGAACGTTACATTCAGGCAAACCTTTTTTTGGTTGCACATTTTAGAAATACTGAGAAACTGCATGGTTTTAACCAAAAATTTAGTGTAAAAGATTTTTCATAAAGCGTAAATAATAAAATATAGTTATAACAAAGCTTCGGCCAAACCAGAACTGCCGTGCATACCTAAGTGACAACAGGGTGAAGGGCAAATCTCATTTGTCATTTTTCACTGATATCGCACATGTCTAACATACACTCGAAACCTAAATACCTCCAAAATAAAAACATCATTCCTAACGAAATGAATTGTATTTGATTTCAAATTTAATACTTTTTAAAATGTCGTATAAATAATTTCTTGGTTTTTATCAAGTCCTGGCACAAAACATACTGAAGGAAAAAGAGTATTCTTTAAAAGACAGAACATCATCTGTTCATGCATCTGTTTTTATCTTTATTGTCAACTAGCGGCTTTGAGCAGCTCGATCTGACTTTTGGGCGGTTATGAAATGTACATGTAAACCTTCCTCTTTAATCACTTTATTAAAAAAAACCGCATCAAAGTCAGTTCCGTAGTTTAAAGATGTAAGCATACACAGGGCCATAAAGACAGAGGAAGCGACTTTGTTTTATACTATATTGTAATGTGACGTTATAACAGTATCCGAACCGTCTCTGAGTTTCAATCTCCGCTAGTTGATTCATCATTATGACACTTATAATTAAAGAATACACCAGAATCCTTTTATTGCTGGAAACAGGGCAAAGTTAGCATGATTCGGATAGGTTAGTTGGTGTGTCGTAATCAACTGTTCAACGAGTTCTCCTAGGTATTCGGGAAACCAGCTTTAACCTGCGGAGGCCCAGAACAGTTGAAACTCGATGTACTCCTTGGAAAGAAGATCATAATGCTCAGGAATCGATTTTGACGAGGAATTTACTGACGCAATAATTTCTACGCCTTGGAGGGAGAAACCTAAGTGCTACTTCGATCGAATGCTACAAAATTAGCGCGTCAGAATCGTGTATTAAGACGCAGATATGCATGGGGCTACTCCACAAACATGTTGGATGGCTAAAATCTACAAAGTCTATCCATACTTTAATATTCTATCTAAACTAGTATATAGTTTAGATAAAATATTATATTACTAGGTGGTAGAGTTTTGCAGCGACTCGCCCGGATTGATACCACACCCCACCTGTTCCTGCCGCCGTAACGTCAATGTTTGCCGTTGACGTATTCCGGTAGGGTAAGGCAGTCAATAAAGTTACTTTTGCTAGAAGCATAACATCCCGGACTCAGGTTGGCAACGCACTATTAGCACCTTTGGTATCTTTAATGAGAACTAAATTCCATGCCGTGCTATATTTTCAATATGTGAACTGTTGAACCTAATCCATGCCATCTAAGGTAGTTCGCTTTGTTTGCATTGGTAGAGATTCCGCTAGGGTTACCACAACTTAAAATCGCATAACCCGTTGGAAGCAAAAATACCAATATATAATATGATTGTTGAAGAGGTAAGAGGCAACCATGTCTTTTAGATTAAGGTTGTAATAGGTTTATCGCTGTGGCAGGGGTGCAAGGCCTATTGTACATTGTTTTAAGTTTTGCTTAAAATAGTAAGAAGATTGAACTTAAAGCCTTCCTTAGTTAAATAAGAAAAATGAAAATAAAATGACAAACTAGTCCGGTTTTTCGGCGATCTAAAAGTAAATAACTAACGAACATTATTTCGAAACATTTAAGGAGTTAATTATTTGATCAAATAACTGGCTAGGTGCCTAGAGTGAGGATTAAATCTGAATAAGTAACTACTTTTTTTACATGTCATATGACTTTTCAAAAAATCCGGGCGAAGTGCAATTTTTCCGGATCCGGTCTCACCTAATTTAGAGCGATCATCCGGTAAAATGGCAGCCCTTACGACCCCTTACATGTAATACCAGATTGTGTATATCTCCATTCATTTTTATTGTTGATGCCTTTATTCAACTTCGCCTATGAAGTCCATTTCAAAATTAAAATGTCAAAGGGATCAACATTACATTATTAGACTAAAAGAAAAACGACGAGTAAAGTTCGCTTTGAATTATAGCTCGAGAGCTTGTAGCAAATTTTAAAAAGGTTTTTCTTACTACACAGAATGTATGTCGGCTGGGATTTGGGACTTTATGATTTTTTATGTTAATCACTGAAGTGTATATGGTGGGAGAAAGGTAAAGGTCCGCTTGAACGATATTTTTATTGAAAGTAATTAATTCATTCATGTATCTTGGCATCATTTTGTAAGTTGTTTTCTTTGAATCAGAGGCTACAAACAGTGAAAAGGGCCTTTCATTGATTTTATGTAAATAAAAGCGTCTTTTAATTGAGTGACTTGACGTGATATAATGTAAGTGTGTGCATATAATTTAATTTTTGAGAGGGATTTGATAATATATTCAAAACAAAAAAAAATTAAATATTTATAGCACGTTGTTGGCTAATTGCATTTTTATTAATGAATTAAAGTACATGAAATACAATATTGATGTAAAATAAGTTTTAATATTAAAAGAGCCAATTTGGTATACTTGACATAAGATTATTAGTAACTAGCTGCTCCCGCGAACTTCGTTCCGCCCATTCAGTTTGTTTGGGAAAAATTAAAATGTTGTTTTTCCCAGTTTCCTCACAATTGAACAGGTTAAAAAGTATTCTATGTCCTTCTCTCGGTTTTAAGTTACCTCCCTACCAATTTTCAGCCTAATCGGTTTAGCCGTTCTTGAGTTATAAATAGTGTAACTAACATAACTTTCTTTTTTATATATAGACGAAGATAATTATCAAATGTTTATTTACTGTACCTGCTATGTTTAATATGCAACGTTTTAAAATTTGTCTTTAAAATTCGTTAAGAGCTCCGGATCTATAACTTTAACTTACAGCAAGCTGCATATCTGCGAGTTGTTCAAACGTACCAAGCGATGAAAACTCTACCATATTTCAAATACAGGATCCAGTTACATAATTACTACATCGATTTGTTATTAAAAATACGATTTTAAAATTGTGTTTGAATAAACGAAGACGAAAATTAGGTAGTGTATGTAAGTCTTTATTAGCAATAATCAACAAAGATGTGGGGTAAAGTAATATTCTGCGAATGTTTGTAGAAATTTACCATAAAAAAATAATCTACAGATACCAAAGCAACTTTGAATCGTCGCCAAAGAAGCTGATTAATTAAAAAGCAATACTAATTTTTTGAAATGTTAATGTTTATCGCTGGAGATTTCACGTTGTATTGTTAATTTGATTTGGTTAGTTTTTCAATTCATGGTAATTTAATTATCTTCGTTTCTTGATTGCTTTGAACTGACTATTAATTTTACAATTTTGTATTTTGTATTTGTATATTTTGTACTTCTCATAGTATTTTACAGTAAATATCAGTTGATCAAGATAAAATTGCGATTATTGAAAATTTTATTTTAATTGAAATTTTTAAAAACTTTTGTATATATCGTTCAAATACGTGTCTTGGAAAGTTTTTTTATATTTTTTTTTCATTCTGTTCATAATTTATCTTGTAAACGGTCGACTGTGAGTTAAATTTGTATTTTAAAATTTAAAGAGGAGAAAATACATTTCATCATTTTAAGAGTGTATCTTTTATACAATAACAGTTAGGTACTGAAAGTCTGTTATATTTCAATAACTATTATGATTTTTCATTGAAAGTTTTAATAAATACCTCCAACGTAGTTTTCTTTTCAGATTTTTCATTCCTTTATTTGGGGACACACAAATTTTTTCATTTAGGAAGTGAGTATCTTTTTAGCAAATAACCGAGTAAAATAGTAGTGAAAACCTCGAATTATTTTAAAAGAACTATATCTATACAACCAGCATAAGTATATTTTAGTTTCAGTGTTATTTACGGGTAGAGCATCCTCTTAACTGAATGTTTTTGTATAAAACCAAGTTTTGACTTCGCAATCATAATTGTTTGGGAATAAAGTGGCTGTGATATACTGACGGATAGACGGACAAATAAAATCTGGGTCTCTTTTTTATCATTCGGCCTGTCTACTCTGTAACGGATATGTATGTATGTATTGTATAGTATTTAAAATAAGATAGTGGATTTTTTGAGACATTTTTGTTTGAACATATGTTCGTTTTAGATTTTTTTTCTGTTATGATGGGGCAAATTAGAAATTAATTTTGTTTTGTTGTACAAACGATTAAAAATATCTCACATATTAAATAAATATCAGCGAAGAACATTTCTATTCCGGTTCCTGTACTATAGTGGATACCAATCTAAACTTCATGGATAGGATTACATGCTACTATCCAGGAGCAGCAAAATAATAAGATTTAAATTTCAACAATAAGTTAAATTAAAATTTAAAACTGACTCTAGCTGCCTCCCTTCGTTTCTGTTGGTGTATGGCAAGATATTAGGAGCTACACATATGTTTAACACAAAAGTCCAAAGCTGGGGACGCGCCATTATCTATTTTGGTGTCAAGAGGCAACTAACTGCTTGTTGTGAGCAAACGTTTCCTTTAATTTGCGCAATTAAGTGAAACAGTCAGAGACAGAACTCACGGAGCGATTTTTACCCGCGCCCGCGGCGGTCGCGGTTTTGCGATTTTATTTCAAAACTCACGTGACGGGTAGCTTTTGCGGTTC
>NJDD01000097.1:148081-161901 GCA_002245505.1 Calephelis nemesis | reverse complement strand
ACTGTGCCACTGTTTCTCAGTAGCTTTATGAACATTCCAACCTCCCACCTGTTGTTCATAATAACTTTTCAGAACCTCATTTGACAACTATGTTTTTTTATTATTATTATTTATTATTTATTTAATTCGCCCGTTTGTGGGGCGGGTAAAAGCCTTCAGGGCATACAACCAAGTCTTCCGTATTATTTCTTTGTTTCAATTCTTAATCGTTGTTTATAAATTCTTGTCTTGGCCCTGAGTAAAGCGGTGGTTTCTTTACACAAGCTTGTCTATGAAGTTTGGCGGCAGCGAGGAAATTCGCGATACGCTAATTTCTTCATGATTATTTCACTTGTGCACGTTCAATGAACAAAACTAGACTAATTCCCACCTAAATTAACTAATTTCACTCAATGTAAACACGAAATTCAATAACAATGAAATAATACGACCATCTTCTTTCACAATGGCGCCAAAACTCTGTTTTTTTTTTAATTCACTTGTCCCTTTCTGGGTTCGACAAAGACCTTAAGGCCATGCTGCTAAGTCCTTAGTATTAATACATTATTTTTCTTGATTTTCAATTCATTTCTTAAATTACATTTTATAAAGTCATTTGTCATTATAGAATGTCATGTTTTAACACAAAACTCTTACTCAAGCTCATTTTTTGAGATTTGGCAGTAACGAGGAAATACGCGAAATATTACTAATTGCTACCTATACTAACTAATTTTACTCCCAATTTACTTGAAGTTAAATCATTACGAACAAAACTACAACCAATTATTTCACGATGGCGCCACATCTCCGTTTTCTTTTTTTGAATTAACGATGGCGCCAAAACTCTTATGTTTTTCTTTTTTAGAATTCATTTTTTTCAATAGTGGCCAGTGTTGTTATTTATAATCTGTGATATTTCAACTATAACATTACATTCCACATAAGGCACGTGTGCGTACCCTGGTAGAAGCTAGTCGTTAATAAATTAAAGTTCATGTCTCAGTATGATAATTGATCTAAACAAGCTGCTAGAGGCTGCACAGAATTCTGTAATACAATTATAGACCAAGTAACAACGTTACTTATAATAAACCTTCGCCCGTCCCTTGTTAGCATAGACCCTTTGAAGTAGGAACCAGAAAGCTAGTATAATAAAATATACGTTATTTTTTTATGATATTTGAAGGCAAAGGATAAATATCCTGATGGTAAGAAATTCACGCCGAAATGAGACACCAAAAGTGGTAATGGTGCATTGCCAACCTGAGACCAGGATGCAAAGCCTGGAGCAAAAGTAAGTTTACCGGTTATCTTATCCTCCAAACCGGAACACATCAACAGCAAGCATTGACGTTTTGGCGCCAAGAATAGGTATAACTGTGGTACCGATCCGGTCGAGTCGCTGCAAAACTGTACCACCTGAATAGGTGTCACGGTGTTAGTGACAGTAAGCCCTTGCTCGCGTAGTACGGCTGCCTGGCAGGAAGGCAGATAGTGTATTCTGCAAAGGATCCTGAACCAAACCTCCTTATATAATAGGTTATAACCTATTTTTGTCAAATAGGCGGCTCTCCTTATCTTAAAAAGTTTAAAACACCTGTGGTATATTTAAATTTGCTGCTGGATAGCTTACCTTATAGTCGGATGTTAGACGGTTGGATATCCAAACCTCCTTAGAACAAGGCAATAACGGGCACCGACGTTATGGCATTTTTACTTTGACTCCCTATACAGACCATAAATATTTGTCTACTACAAAAAACAAATATGAACAAAACGGAAACTACGTACAAATGTCCAAAATTTACACACTCACACAAACATGTGTATCGACAAGGCCCTTAAGCAGTTTTCGCAGTGCGGTAGCGAGTGTCGCGCCAAGACATGTAGTCTTTTTGTTATTTGTTTCTATATTTTATCGTAATCGTATTATTTTAGTTAAAATTAACCAGAGTCATGAGATAACTTATAATGTTTGTAGTATCTTCCCAAATCCCCGAAGAGGTAGGCTGAGGCATAACCAGGGCACCCACGACTAGCCGAAGACACTAAGTCGCACAATGTGATAGGTGGCAAGCCTAACGCCAACCGGGCGCATATGCAAACCCGAGAAACACTTCTTTTTTGTTAGAAAATTGAAATAACAACATTTTTGTTTTGTTGCCCGACCCGGGAATCATACCCGGGACCTCATGAAGTCAAATCCAATACCTAGACCGCTAGACCACAGAAGCAATTATAATGGTGGTAAACTACGTAGATATTAAATTTAATTGATTAAAAAATAACCCCATTTCTTCAATATGTTATAGTTTTTACAACTTAACTTTTCCATACTGTGCATATTTGTACTGTGTCTGGTTATCCCACCCTGCAGAATGAACACCACAAACTATAGGAATGAATACATGAATATGAACTGAATTTGAAGACAATAGGTTGCTGCTTCCTGGTATACTGGCGAGAACACAGCAGCCGGGTCTATTTGATTACAGAGAACGTGACAGGAGTCACAGTCGTAGTGAGATGAATACATTCTCGTTTGTAGAGGCTTCACGCTACTATTGTAGGTCCAATACATGTACCTATAGCTTTACATTATCTATTGGAATGTGATACACCCAATAAACTAATAAACCCACATTACAATATTATTACCTAACTACATCACCCCTCATGTAAGTGTTGTCATGTATAGGTTCTAGACAGCTGTAAACACTGGTTATAAACATTAGTTTACATCCGTCTAGATAGTAGATTAAATTAAAATTTAAGAACAATCGGAAGATGAAAACAAAGTTACCTTTATTTAAAGTCGTATTTCCAACAGTCTAGCACGTCTTTAAACCTTCTTGCTTAACTATATTTCAGTTGAATCGGAACACGATAATAGTGAACACGTCTGTAATGACGGCAGGAATAAGTAAGACAGTGTAGGCATTTCCGGACTCTACTGATGTAGTTAACACTGTAAATCGAACAACGAGACTTGGGTTCAATTCCCAATGGGGCAGACATTTAAAAATACTGCAATTCCGGGTCTGGGTTTAATTAAATTTATTCTAGTATCTAGGTATTACTATGATTGATGATGATATGATTAATAGCTACAGTTATATAGCATAAGATTTGAATTTTTAGTAGCTCACAGAGAGCTTTCGTCGACATTAGGGTACAGAGTCAAATCCAGAATAGTTTGAATTTTTTCCGTTCTTAAAAAAATACTAGTATAGTTGTCTAGACCCATAACGCAAGCATGCTGTTTGCTTGCTTTTAGGTCAGATCAATTTTTATAATTTGTGAAAGGATTTATTTACTTTGTAGTACTTTTTGTTATTTCGCATAATGTCAAACTCTAATTCATGTACTGATAATACTTTATCCACGTAGTACTTATTACAAGTGGTACTTGTTCGTATCGATGTTATGATATGTCGATGTTAAAATAATAGTGGCATTTGTGGTCTAGCGGTCCGGCGTCGGGTTTAACTTCTTGAGGTCCCGGGTTTGATCCCCGGGTCGGGCAACAAAAAAATTAGAACATGTACATTTTCTAGTTTTCTAATAAAAATAACGTTGCCTGGGGTTGGATGTATGCGCTTGATTGGCGATAGTCTTACCACCTATCACATTGTGGGACTTAATGTCTTCAGCTAGTCGTGGGGCTGTGCCTTTGCCTAACCTTTTGTGATATTGGCTTGAAGATATTTTTTTTGATGTTATAGTAAAAGTACTACCGGACCAGAACGCGAGGCCTCACGCTGATAAGTTCTGTTGAAAGAAAGTTCGTATCATTACGTGTCTTTTTTAAACTTGTCTTTTGTCCTATCATGGGAATTAACTGAAGAATAAATAAACCTATGCTTGCTATGCATATCAGATGTTATAAAAACTTCAGACAGCATTCATTACTTTAGTATGGATAAATGCGATAGTCTTAAAAGGTAAACGATTGATATTTAATATATTAAAAACTAGCCACTCCGGCAAACTTCCGCCCGTTCTGTTTGTATGGGAAAAAATAAAATGTTTTTCCTTGTTTTCTCGCAGTCGAACAGGCTAAAAAGCATCCTATGTCCATCTCCTGGTTCTAAACTATCTCTGAATCAATTTTCAGCCAAATCGATTTAACCTTTCTTGAGTTATAAATAGCGTAACGAATACGCCTTTCTTTCTATATAGACAACATGCCTAGCGCATAAAATGCAGTTCAACAGGAAAAATATGCAAAATTATTATTATCACAAAAACGTACGTAGGTTTATCTATTTAAATTATGCGCATCTTCTTTACACTTTTCCCTCTTTTTACACTTTATACTCGTACTTTCATTTTTAACTTGGCTGACCAAATCTAATTTCAGCGAAATCATTAATTATGTAACAACAACTCTATATATAGGTATAGATATCTTTAAAATACATTCGGATTTCAGAAACTTGACGAATATTTACTATACTTTATAACGTAGATGTCCTTTTTGCTATACACTGTTTGAAATTGACATCTAACAAATAAAATGACACCCGTCCAATACGTGTTATCATATTACTGGTTAAAATTAAAATCTTCGATATTGTTTAATAAAACGCATGTTAAACAAGCGTTTAAAGTTTTTTAAATTAAGACGGATCATGTTTCACCTGTTTAATGGTCATTCAAAGTTGAAACCAATGAATAATCCATGCATTTATAGCAATCTTTGTTATGAAACCACTCCCGGAAACGCAACTTTTATTATCGAACATAATTCCTGTGCGATGCATGTAAAGTAGTCGAATATGACGTCACACTTTTAGTACAGTAGGGTTACTCCTGAGGAGAAATTGAAATCGTTCGTGTCATTTTAGGTACTTTTGAACACAGAATTACTAACATTCAGTTGCAAATAAATTCAACGAATTCGATAAAATAATGTATTATTAAGTATTAATTCGACAGCGTTGCGTTCGAGGGTACGTAAGCTGACATACTCGATTCCAATTTCCTTTATTGCATGAATCGAGTTTCAAGAGTAACCCTACAGCACGTTATTTGGTAAGCCCAGCTATGTATTACGAATTGTGAATTAAAGTTGCGCTACTACGGAGATTCTTTAGTATAGCTGAGTGGTTCCTTTACTAATAGTTTTATTATAACGGGTCATGTGGATTTACACAAATATAAAAATTGTTCGTATACTCTGTGCTTATCCCAACGTTATTGTATGGAAGCGAGAGTTGGGTATGTCAGAAATATTACGAAAGTAGGATAAATACGGTCGAAATGAGAGCACTACGGAAAATCTGTGGTGTAACGCTCGCTGACCGCATTCGTAACGGTGAGATCCGAGAAAGAGTGGGATTGAAAGAAAGTGTTAGTGTTAAAATGCGAAAGGGCATGCTCCGGTTCGGTCATGTGGAAAGAATGACAGATGAAAGATTGACAAAGCAGATATACAATGCGAATGTGGATGGATGTAGGTACCCGGGGAGACCAAGGCTGACATTTCACGATCAGATCAATCGGATATTATTCGAGGGTGGTGTCAAGAGTCTCCGAAACCGGCGTGTTTGTATGAAAAGGGTAATGAATGTGAAGGAAGCAAGACAGGTTTGTCAGGATCGTGAGGTCTGGCACTCGATACTCTCTGCCTACCCCGTAAGGGACTTGGCGTGAAGATATGTATATGTATGTTCATATACTCTAATGGAGAACAATTGCAGGAAAGACATTCCTTATTTCTCGGCACATACACGGAGTAGCAGGATGGGTGTGAGATTTAAAAAACCGTCACATGACTATTTCTCGTCACTGCTGTCTATGATACGAGCCTCGTTCTTACTACGGGTTTATAGATTCGTCACGCGCTTATATATATTCTAAAAAAAAGTATTTACACACCCGAGGGCTGATTACGTATCTTTTTAGTGATGATCACTGGGTAAAGCGTACATCAAATACCTGTCAAATGCCGTCATTTGTGTTTGCTATCTCTATTGTATTTCTGTTGGTCACTGAAGATAGCAAATATAAAACACGTCATTTGACAGCTACTTGATGAACACTTTTACATTTTGAGTTGATCACTGAGATACAAAATCAGCCCCCTGATCATGGGCGCGTAAGTTTTATTGGTAAGGGGGATTACGTATATAAAAAGGCATGTTAAGTACACTATTTATAACTTAAGAACGACTAAACCGATCAGGCTGAAAGTTAGGGGATGAAGAAGTCCTAGACAAGTCACACAAGTCACACAAATTGAATCTAACCCCAAAGTATGCAAATTATATGCCTGTTTACTTTGGGGTTAGATTCAGAAGTAGCTTAGAACCAGGAGAATGACATAGGCTACTTTTTATTCATTTCGAATGCGTGAAAACTAGGAAAAACAATGTTTTCATTTTTCCCATACACTGAACGGGTGAAACGTAATTTGCCGGAATAGCTAGTATAGCATTATTATTGCTGTACATTTCTTATGTTAGTCGATTCGACCAGATTAAAGGGCGCGTAACTTTTATTAATAAAGAGGTTAGTGAGCAAGTCTACTGGCTACATCGCCCTACGGATCATAAGTCGTTTGAGTAGGAAGGATTAGGTAAGGCAGTGGTACCCTTCCCGTACATGTACCCGTGAGTGGTACACTCTACCGCCAGTTTTTTTTTATGATATTGGGAGACAAACAAGCAGACGGATTTCCTGATGGTAAGAAATTTCCGTCGTCTAGAGACACCAAAGGTGGTAATGGTGCGTTGCCAACCTGAGGCCGGGATGTTAGGCCTTGAGCAAAAGTAAGGATACCGGCTACCTTACCTTCCGAACCGGAACACGTCATTACGTTATGGCGGCAGGAATAGGTAAGGCGGTGGTACCAATCCGGGTAAGTCGTTGCGAAAGTCTACCACCTAGTAAGCCAGTGTTCTAGTTGGTAGTGACATATATAAACTGTTCTCGTATTTTATAAGCTATTTGGCAGAGAGGCAGATGATCTATTTTACTTACTTAACAGACTCGGAGCAACGCGGGAGAAGCCTAATGAAGCTAGGAAATTAAAATTATTTTTTATTTTATATGACCGCATGAAAACATAACACAAAAAAAGAAAAAAAAACAACTAAAAAAAGTTTCAATATGACAGCACAATTCCCATCTGAAAAAAGTTTTAATTTGACTGAAAATACCCATTAACAAAATGATTCGCCTTTTATTGAAATTATCTGTTACAAAACATGTGATAAATGAAGAACCGCTCGACCGATTTTATGTAAACTTCACATAACCATCTACTATATAGTCCGAACAAAGTCTAAGCATTTGGTTCTTCTTCCGCTCTTGAGTTATAAAAGTACAACGAAAACTGGCATTGATTTATATACATACATACTAGCTGACCCAGCAAACTTCGTATAGCTTGACATCAATGCTTCGACAGTAGCGCAGTCTGTCGGATCCGATGTGAAACATTCCAAAATCAACAACGACTTATTATTAAAAAAATAATTAAAAAAAATTTTCCAGGAGACCAAATTGTGAATCTAAACCATTCTCGAATTCCCTTGAACACGCACAAAAACTTTCATAAACATCGGTCCAGCCGTCTAGAAGGAGTTCAGTGACATACACACTCACAGAAGAATTATATATTTAAAGATATATAAATATTACCTTACTATAATTTTGTAGGTGTATTAAAAGTTAACTTATAAATTAAGCGACAAACAAATCACCTAACTCCTTAACGGCAAAATTAGTTTAGTTGAATATTGTTATGCATATTTCAATAATTTCCAGAATGGTTTGAATATACAATCGGATTCGGTAGGTATGTCACTAAATTAAGGTGCTCTGAAGTTAGCCGGGTCAGCTACTTGTCTGTTAAAAATCATTTGAAACTAGAAATGTGATATAATTAATTGTCATATAACTTGTTAATATTACCATTGTGTTCACCGGTCCAGTGTTGGCTTTAATTACTTGAGTTCCCGGTTCGTTTCCCGGTTTGCCCGACAGCTAAATTTTTTTCGAAATTTTCAATGTCTTAAAGTTTTTAATTCCTGAAAGTTTTATCAACTTAGTAATAAAAACAATAGTACCCGGGATTTGATGATTCCCGATTCGTTTTCCGGGTTGGGCAACTTAGTTTTTTTCCAAGTTTTATCAACTTTCTAATAAAACGGTACTCGGGATTAGATAATTGCCAGGAATAGAATGCTACCTACCATTTGGTAGGACTAATTACCTCCAGCCAATCCTGGGTGTCCTATTTATACTACCACTACCGGGATACATGCGTAAATACATTATTCATAATTGAATTAAATTATTGACTGGCGTTCAAGTTCAAACACATCTCTATTAAACCACAACGAGAGTATGTCTGTGGACATTGACATTGTCCCACAAACAGTATCTTGACTTCTTACGTAACCTTGTGCAGCGACATGCGGACGCACTGCCAATAACCTATATCGTAGTTTTAAAGAGATAACGTTGGTCGAGTTGCTAGCCTAGTCGCCTGACTACATCGACCAACCGCGAGGCTCGGGTTCGATTCCCGACGGGTCAGGCATTTGTGTGATGAACATTTAAATGTCTGCATTTCCGGGTCTGGGTGTCTACTAAATTTATTCTGGTATCTATTTAAGTATTTCTATGTATTAGTGTCGTTGACTAACACACATAACACAAGCATATAATTTGTTTACTTTGGGGTTAGATTCAATTTGTGTGAAAAAAAAAAACAAAGCAAGAAAACTGAGCCCTTTCCATGAGATTACGGCTTGTCAAGTTTACTATTCTCGCTATCGTCTCTGTAAATTATTTGCATGAAAACTTAGAACAGCGCCTCTATCGGTAATTAAGAGAAACTTATTTTTAGACCACAACTGTTATAGATTTCGACACGTAACTTACCGAACGTAATCTATACAAGCTAGTATTGTATTCGAGACTACATTATAACATAAATATGATTGGAATTTTCTATTTTGAATGAAACCGAGAGATGAAGCTTCCAAATTTCAATCACGTGTTCAAACTGACAATTGCTTGCAACGGAATATGGACTCTTGCCCTTCAGACAAAACTTTTTGTTATTTAACCCTGTAATAACAACAAGAAGTCACATAACTGAACAAATTCTCTATTTACAAGACAGATGAACAGAGAACTGTGCAAGAAAACAAAATAAAAATAACTTTCTACAAAAGACCTAAAAATGCAATAAGAAAATTAACTTTTTAATTTTTTTTATTTTCATTTGTCGTATACGGGCCTTATTTAAAAATATGAATCTTTATTAATTCTTTGTAACAATTACCGGCATGAAATTAAACGTAAAATAATGTAATATCCCTTACAGGCGGGACTTCGTGCGTTGTTCATTATTTGCAGCCCGCAACCTCCCATATCCACCTCTCTCCCCATCCTTCGAAATAAGGCTCGGTTCAGACGTATATGTACTATTCATTAAATTGCATGCTAAGGTATAAATAACATACTTAAGTAAGGTATATTTATTTGAATTTATGCGGTTTTATTGACATCTTTATGTATATAATTCTTGTGTTCGTTTTTTTGTCACTGAACTCCTTCTAACCTACGGACCTATATTGGTTAAACTTTTTGAGTGTGTTCAAGGGCATTCGAGAATACTTTAGATTCACAATTTGGTCTCCTGGAAAATGTTTTTTTAATTATTTTTTTAATAATAAGTAGTTGTTAATTTTGGAATGTTTCACAACGGATCCGACAGACTGCGCTACTGTCTAACCATCTGTCAACTGTCAAGCGATACGAAATTTGCTGGGTCAGCTAGTGTCTATATAATTCTTGAATCTACCAGACCAAACAATTACTTGATAAGAAACTGAATGTTCTTAGTGTTTCTTGTTTTCAAAAATATCGTTTTACAGAGTAATTTTACAATTTTACTTTTTAATTAATGAATTTAATTTTGGTATGTTAAATCTAGACTGTTTAAAAGATCAAAGTTTTTTCTTAAGAGGGCGAGCCTCCGAGGTGGTGCCTGAGTGACTAAGTCTGGATCTCAAAATAAAATCGCTCGGAAATCGATGGAAATACTCATTTAAGATGATGTAATATTCAAATCGAAGTTGGTTGTTAGCCACTTTACAGCGCTTTAACCACTACCTATCTGTAAAAGTCACACTAGAATCGTTTAAGTAATAAGAAAAAACAATTCACCTAAATACAGCTCTTAGACTATTCCACAATCTTATTTATATAAATACATAAATTAATCTATCTGTAAAAATAAAAGCAAAAGTCATACTAGAATCTTTTAAGTAATTTGAAAAATCAATTTACCTAAATAAAGCTCTTACACTATTACACATCAATTTAGGAACTGTTACTTGTGACTGCATCTTCCTGTCATAGTCACCCTAGATTTTTTTAAGTAATTGAAAAAATAACAGCTTACTTAAAAATACTCACTGTACCATAATCGGTGAATCTAATTCACATTAATTAAAAAATCAAACAAGTTAAGCGTGAATTCGAGTTTATACACATCGCATTCGGATTTTAATTTTAGACGCATTTGAATGTTATGGTAGCATAAACATTTAAAATCCTGATACACATAATCTTACACATGGGAGACGCTAATAGACAATTGTCGAAAAGTCGTACTTCTGAACTAAGCCTTAGAAACATTGACACTTTGCATCCCGATTCCGACGTTTCCTGTATGAGAAAAGGAATTCGCCCTCAGGCAATGAGTTACAAGTCGAACTGAATTGAATTCTGACTTATATTTATTGTTTGTGACATCCGGTAACAATTAAACCGAGGATACAAAGCAATAAGGACGTTTAAACTGCACACAACATATATACTAGCAGAGCTAGCGAACTTTGTACCACTTGACATCTAACACTTTCATATAAAGGGAAAAAACTAGTCTGAGGTATCAATCACATGTGGGACACACGATTGGAACGAAATTCCTTCCGTTACAAAATAAGTATTATGGGAGGTATGATTACATAAATTAACAATATTTAGTAGTTACCTAAATGATAAATGAAATAAGTGAAGGAATGCTAATAAAATTGTAATCAATATTTTTTAAAGTTATGAATAGTTAATAAACATTTTGTTTTATTTCTAATTGTAATACAGCAAGATTTTTTATCACGATCCAAATTTTTTCTAGGCATAAAGTATCTATAAATAAGTCCATTTACGAAAAAAAAATAGGTATCTAGCAGGTAGCTATCTAGCATGTCAGAGCACTCAGCGCGTAGGTAAACCGCGAGGTTGGCAACGTAATAGTCATTCCAAAAAAAAAAAAGCGCGTAGGTACGGTACTTTGTAGACGACTTTGCGATGTCTTATCTTAATATTTTAGTATTGAGGGATACTAAAAGAAAAAACACGTATTTAATTATTTTCACTTCAGATCAACATATGAAAATTTGGATGGATAATTAAAAAGTCAGGGTGTATAAATATCAACTTTATTATAAATTTAATCAGTAAATTCAATCTTAGAAACAGTTGGTATTGGTAATTGGTAACTAAAACACCTAACATATGTTTGTAATTCAATCTTATGTTAGATTTTTGAAAAAATGCATCGGTTGTAGCATTGTATTTTGTTGTAGATATTGGTGGATCATTGTTAATACATAAATCAAATTCGTCGAAAAGAATTTCTAACAATGCCTTTGAGGTTTCATTAGAAAAAATTATACTAAAATTGCCTACAAAATAAGTGGAGTTAGAAGTAAGTTCTTCAAATTTCAAATTTTTAAAGCTTACCAGATTTATATCTGGTAAGCTTTAAAAATAAATAAAAAATACACAAAAATTTTAATTATAAATAAATTAACACGACATAATGATACACAGCAGACACGCGCGTTGCGTGGCTTGTCACTGTCGAGAGAAAAAGAACGAAAAAGTCGAATTCTATACTCGGCCTGTCCCCTATCTGAACGATAAGCGCTAAAGGAAAAGTTTCGTGAGGGTTTTTCGTGACGCTCACCTAGCCCCTTTGAACTTCGTTCTAAAAATTTAAAAAATATTTATTTCCTATTTTTTAAAAAAAAGTGTTAATTCATTCATTCGTTAAAACATCATTCATTCACTCGTACCAATCCGGGTGAGTCACTGCGATACTCTACAACCAAACTCTTTCGTTTTCTTGTCTTCGCTAAATTATAGAATTATTGTGATATTCTGGACTTCCACATTTTCGTATTTAAAACTAATTTGTTCGATAAGAAAACGCTCTCTCATCTAAAAATTATCATAGCTATATGCAGCTTAAATCGTGTTAGCATGAGTAGAAGTAGAATCGCTGTGTTTGTAATATGGATGATTAATTAATGTCGACGAGGTGAGAATCGTACGTGCCTGAGAGATGAAGAGATTAATCGATTGCAGATCCGTTCACATTTCTTTATTTTAGATTACGTCCATTTTGTCTAAGCATACGGTTTGCTGGATTTTAACAAGCATCGTGTAATATCACGCCTGTGTGTTTAAGATTAATGTACCGATCTTACATTTAGGATCATGAAAATAAAACTACAGATTTCCGAAATATGTTAGGTAAAACGTTGATATTGTATTTATTATACCAATATTAGCTGTTGCCCGCGACTTTGCTCGCGTAGCGTAATGATCAACTTAAAACATTATTTTAGTTAAAGACTTTTTTGTACCACATTGATAAGAAGTTTCATACGAACTTTTAAAGAATATTTCACCCCCTTAGGGGTAGAATTTCCAAAAACTCTTAAACAAGTATCTACCCATTTTTAGTTAATTGCTCAAAAATAAAGTTTAATGTTACAAAATTAAAAAAACAATGACGATATTCCATACAATATTTCAACCACCATTCCACCCCCTTAGGGGTAAAATTTTTAAAATTCTGTCCTTAGTGGGTGTCTACTCAATAAAACGACCCTTCTCAACAAATTTCATGGCTGTATCTTTAACAGTTTTTGCTCGGCGATTATGAATCAGTCAGTCAGGACATGTTATTTAATAAGTATAAATATTCTACAAATTTGTTTTTGAATTATAAATGTTTATAATATGTTCTAATTTCATATTTTTTTATTCTAAAAAAAATTACCACACGGACCTCCTCATATAAGAAACAACCATGGCCTATAGGTATACTAGATTTAATACGTCAGTGTCCTAAGGCCAAGTGGTAAGGCCTAACCAAATCCACCGGTTATTATCGCGGCAGGAATCGTTACGGCGGTGAATTATTACCCGGACAAATTTCGGCGTAGCATTCTACCACCAGTGGTCTAGTTGATGATGACCTATTTAACTTGTGCTCATTGCTTACGAGCTGCCAGACAGAGAGGCAGATAGTTTACACAGACCCGGACCAAAGCGGGAAAGAAATTAAAAACAATTCAAATTTCGATTGTCAGTGCATTTCCCCGTGTTGGTCCGGGCTCCTTTGTAGAATAGACCATCTGCTTTTTTTGCCAGGCAGCTCGTAAATGGCGAGCATAGGCTTATCATCACTAGCACCGTGACATCCGACTAGGTGGTAGAGTTTTGCAGCGACTCGCCCGGATTGGTACCACCGCCTTACCTGTTCCTGCCGCCATAACGTTATGACGTGTTCCGGTTCAGAGGGTAAGGTATCCGGTAAACTTACTTTTGCTCGAGGCCTAACATTCTGACCTCAGGTTGGCAACGCACCATTACCATCTTTGGTGTCTCTAGGCGGCAAGAATTTCTTACCATCAGGAAATTCGTCTGCTTGTTTGCCTTCCTATAATATAAAAAAAAGTTTTAGTAGTTTTATCGGTATTCGATCAGCGGAGTCATATCCTGATTTGAAAATT
>NJDD01000097.1:124991-147816 GCA_002245505.1 Calephelis nemesis | reverse complement strand
TTACGTAATTTGAACTCCATGTTAATGAGTTCAGCCAGTATCAGATTTCAGGTTATTTGGGACTATTTTATTTTTGAACTGACTAGTTTACTATTGCGAATTGATTGGGCATCCGCTTTTCCAAAAATGAACCATCGGACGTAATCTGAATTTGAATTTAAATAAAAATTTGATTGAATGTCAAATTGTAACTTAGTGATAGATTTAATGTTGATTGACATCTTTGAGTGCGGATATAAGTCACATTTAACTAATGTTACATATTTTAAGAACTTTCTGTAATAGAATTTAGTTTTTTTTAAATAACAAGCTTTGTCCATGACCATGACCATGAAGTCAACAAAAAACAGTTTAATTTGTTTAGTTTTTAGAAATTTTCTGAGATAAATGTTTTCAACAAAAATTGGTTAAATTTCTCTTTACAATATCGGGTACCGACCAATGAAAGCTCCTTCAAAACCAGTCCAGTCAATTCATAGATAAATTGAAACAAACAAACCGACAGATAGTAAAAAAAAAATTATAAATGATATTTTAGTATATGCACCGTACATATTCTTATATATATAGATGCATATAATAAAAAAGCGGTTATTTTAATGTTACAAACAGACGCTCCAACTTTATTTATTTGTATAAATTAGATGTACCAACAGAGTTTCCTAGCATACTATCGTGGATGTAAAGAAAAATTTAATTTTCATCCTGTCGATCAATTGATTTTATCGAGGTCACTTGCGTCTGCACTCGAGCGTATAAAATATCAGTGAAAATCCGTGGAAAAACTTATCAATTAGCGCACTGACTACTATTATGTTAGACGCAGCCACTCAATGTCGGTTCTATTATTGTGTCCATGTGTTTTTAAAATTGTATTGGACAGTACATGACGAAAGTTATTCATTTTATCGGGCAAAGAACGTAAGATCATAAAACTTAGATTTGTAACTATACACAACCACAGATAGAAAAAAATGGGTACGTCAAACATAGTTTTCGGATCAGTAGACACAAAAAAATGTGTGTTGCACACACAGCATTATACAGTTGAATCAAAAATTAATAAGATTTTTTTATTCTTATTAAATGACGTATGCAAAAAAAATAGACAGCAAAGCAGTTTTACTTTTTTACTGAACTATAGATAGCACAGCAATAGCACCCACAACGTCGTACATTTATCTGTGTATCTTTAGACACCGTTGTCTCTTACCTCGGTACGAGAGCGATGCCCTTGGTGGCTATCTTATATAAAAAAAAAGAAAATTATTAAATCTTCTTTCTCTGTACTATCCTAACTTCATGACGAATACTCAGTTTTTTTTTTTCTACCGTGTAAAAGTTCATTACATTTTATTTACTTCACAAGGTATGGTTCCTCTATGTTATTAAACTCAATGTGATGGCTGTTTAAATGTAATCTGGTAGCGGAAATTAAAAAGCCTTTAATAACTCTTTACATCAATACCTTTAATATTTCGAGAATATTTAAATGAAATTACAGTAAGCAAACTAAATTCACCCTTTAACATTATTTTGAAAGTATTATAAAGTGGTTAGATATTTGGTTTGACTTTACTAACTTTAAAATATCAAAAAAAGCTGAGTTTGTTACAACACTTATGATTTTGGCACTTCTGTGCCAATTTCAAAGATTTTTTTAGATTATCTTTTAGTCTTACTTAGCAGAACAACTATTAAAACATTTTAAATATAACAATTAGAATTGGAGTGTCTCTTCATAATTTTTAAATAATCGGTTTTAATACGCGTTCCACATGAATGTGTACACGGTGCATTTACCAAAACATTTGTTTAAAAAATGTTGTGTGTCTATCTTTTTGTTCCAGCTTGTCTCCTAAATAGCTAGACTTTTGTTGACCAGATTTTTACTGTCAAGAAACTGATGTAATAAGGAGTAACTTTGGCTTTTATTTTAGTCTTTTTTGTCGCATTCCATATGGACGAAGTTGCTTCACAGCTAGTCTTAAGATAACAGGTAAGCGGCCTTCCTGGTGGTAGGAGACAACGATTGCCTATACTCTGAAATACCTATAGTCCGCCAGGCATAGATAGACATATAGACGCCATAAATAGTATACGAGTTAATATAAAGCATTAACTCGTATAACATTATCTCATATAACCCTAATTATACTAGGTATACTATAACCGGATTGGTACCACCGCCTTATCTATTCCTGCTGCTATAACGTCATTGCTTGCCGTTGACGTGTTGCGGTTCGGAGTGTAAGGTAGCCGGTAATCTAAATTTTCTTTGAGGCCTAACATCTCGGTCTCAGGTTGGCAATGCACCATTATCACCTTTGGTGTCTTTATGTGGCGCGTATCATAAAAATTCTTGACGGAATATGACGTCTCTCGCCTTTCCTTTCCCTGGTTGGTCGAGTGGCAAGAGCATTTCCGGGTCTAGGTGTCTATTAAATTTATTCTGGTATATATTTAAGCCTCTGTGGTCTAGCGGTCCGGGTGTTGGACTTGACTGCATGAGGTCCCGGGTTCGAATCCCGGGTCGGCCAACGAAAAGAAATTTGGATTTTTCCAATTTTCTAATTACAAAATGTTGGTCGGGATTGGATATGTGCCCGGTTGGCGATAGGCTTGCCACCTATCACATTGTGGGACTTAGTGACTTCGGCTAGTCGTGGTTGCCCTGGTTGTGCTTCTGCCAACCTCTTCGGGGATATGGGCGTGAAGATACTTTAATTTACTTTTCTATGTATTAGTATCGTCGACTAAAACCCATAACACAAGCACATAATTTGCTTACTAAAAAAAAGTAAAGGCGTTAGAATTACGTATTACCCGGCCAAGCTGCAGCATAGCTCCAGTGATACCAATGAGGACAATATACAGTTAGCACCTAGATATGATTGACTGGCTTTATATATTATGACTATGAATATTATCTTCACGAGACTGTGTCAAGGTGAAAATTGAATAGGCAGTCTAGACAGTGACGTAGATTCAGTCCTGGCACTTCCTTTGTGCGAGCACGTGAAAGTATCAAAATCTTGATACAGCTCCTTTGTTGGAACCGTCTGGGGGACAAAGATCATGATCTGCCAGACTAGTTTTTAATGACCTATTTGTTACTTTGTTACCAAGAAACAAATATTAGTACTGATTATTAAAGGAAAAGAAAAATAAGAACACGGCGCTTTTTTTATGACATTGGAAGGCAAACAAGCCGACGGATTTCCTGATGGTAAGAAATTCCCGCAGCCTAGAGACACCAAAGGTGGTAATGGTGCGTTGCCAACCAGAGGCCGGGACGTTAGGCCTCGAGCAAAAGTAAATTTACCGGATACCTTACCCTCTGAAACGGAACACGTCATGACGTTATGGCGTCAGGAATAGGTAAGGCGGTGGTACCAATCCGGGTGAGTCGCTGCGAAACTCTACCACCTAGTCAGATGTCACGGTGTTAGTGACGGCAAGATCATGCTCGACTTTTACGAGCTGCCTGGCACAGGAAGGCAGATGGTCTATTCTACAAAGGAGCCAGGACCAACACGGGGAAATACTTTTAACGGGCTTTTAACAAACGGGCTTTTTAAAACTGTAGAGACCGTAGATGTTATCGGTGCATGGCTGTTCTGTGGTCGTCTACTGTCTATCTTACTTTCTGGGTTGGGATATTACACACTCCACAGAGTAAGCCACTCTTTCTTGGCCAATGTATAAGATTTTACAATAAACTTCCAGATAATATGAAAGATCTGCCATTAAATAAATTAAAAAAAAATTTTTCAAAGTGAAAAGGGTTATTATACCATAATTTAACAACTATCTAAGAGTACTTGGGATTAATTGCTTCTCATATCAATCTCTTATAATAATATGTGATGTATTATTTTAATTTCAATAGGATAAGGAAAAAACAGACAAGCCCGCTGAGTTTTTTTGCTGGATCTCCTCAGTGTGAGGCCGTTTTTCGATCCGGTGGTAGCATAGTATCTTCACGCCCCAATATCCCCGAAGAGGTAGGCAGAGGCACAACCAGGGCACCTACGACTAGCCGAATATACTAAGTCCCACAATGTGATAGGTGTTAAGCCTATCCGGGCACATATCCTATTCCGAGCAACATTTTTTTTATTAGAAAAATTGGAAAAAACCCAATTTTCTTTTTGTTGCCCGGCCCGGGATTCGAACCCGGGACCTCATGCAGTCCAGTCCAACAACTGAACTGCTAGAACACAGAGGCGATCCGGTGGTAGTTTTTAGTATTATATAGACTCGTCACAAGTGTCTCCTGTACGGTGTACTTGAATAAAAAAAATTTCTATTCTGTTCTATTATATTCACTGTAATTATGGCGACAGGAATAGCTAAAGATAGTATAGTACACAGCAGATCACTACACTGACAAGTTGCTTTGGGGAATTCTGCTACGAGTGGTATTTTTGGTAATGACCTATGCTTGCCTTTTTTGAGCTGTCTGGCAGCTAGGCAGATGGTCTATCTATAGACCCGGAGCTTGGACCGCCAGTAAATTAACTTCAACATAGGCTAAAGTATGAAACACTTTTGTAATTCAGATGAGCAAGGTATTGTTCACAGTTAGGTTCATGATCCTTGATTTCATTTCATCCTATTCCTTAAAAATATTTTAATTTTAACACTCTTCCCGTATGAACGATATTTCTCATCCTCTTTAAAAAAACCAGACTGAGTTGACTTTTTAAAATATATTCCCTAAACAGGTTTTTTAAGTGAAAATTTATCCCAAGCATGGGAAAAGCTAATATTAAAATATTGAGAATCAAACATTATGGTCATTATAAAAAGTTTGATAAGGAATTATTAATGTCACTACCGGATTTAAGTTCTTACTAGCATGAAAGTTAGAGTATTTGTGAAAAACGAAGTTTCAAATCTTTCCTGAGGTGGATCTTTTTCTTTGTTTGACATGTGTGAAAATGTATTTCAAGTGTAGTTTAGGCTAAAATAAACATATCCTTTGAATGGTTTGAATTTGGAATTTATTCAAAAATAGGTTTTTTTGGATTGTCATTTTATTACTTAATAGAAATAAATTTGAACCTATATTATTTTTTGTTTTTCGAATTAACAAAAACTTTGTCTAATAAAATATTATTTTATGTAGGTACATTTGGCACCAAATGAAAAGAATCTGATTAGCCTAACACCTTGACCTTAAGAAAGTCATGCACCTTTACATTTATTTATTTATTAATCCAAATAAAATTACTGAGTTTTAATTTTCCGCCAAAAGTATGCATACGTATATTTATATGCATAACAAAACAGAAAAAACGGTGCGCCATGAATCAATTGGACTTACCGGAAGCCAAAGATCCCAAAGAAGAAAGAACTTTTGGATATACAATGATTCTACCATTGAGTTTTTAGAGTACTGGCTTCCATTCACAGCTTTGTTTGCGTGCCAAAGTATTTTTTTAATAGTAGCCGTATGGTTTTCTGGTGTATAAACTGTATTCCTGTAAAATTTCAGTATCTAAATCTAAAACAAGAGAATGATGAAACTAAAATGTGTATTGATAATGAAGAAGGAATTGTTTTACGTATTTAGTATTGACATTTTTAGAAAGACAATAATTAACTATTATTTGTAAATGACTGTGATTATTATAATATAATTTCGACATGTTGGATTAGTGACTTCTACACTTCATCATGTAGGTACTTAAGTAATCTTAAAAATAAAAATAATAATTATAACGCTACATAAAAGTAGGCGAATTATTTTTATTATAATGTATAAACACTATATTTAGTTAATTTTTTTTGAGATATTTCGTACTATTGTTATATTTTATGTATATGGAAAATGTTATTTTTTTTGACATATTTCAAGTGTAGTTTTCTACCTTCGAAATAAAGTAAGCTTTGACTTTGACTTTGACTTTGTATGATATACATTACCATGTGAACTTCCAACGAAAATTGGGTTTCATATGAACTCCGAAAGCTTTTATGTTATGTTACTTACTACTACGGAACCCTTTATATGCGAGTCCAACTCGCACTTGTTCGTTTTTTTATTTTACCGATAAGAAAGACAAACACTCGCATTTATTATATTAGTATGAATGTACTTACAAATTAAGATTGTATTTACGATGGCGTTTGGGACGACATCCAAAACGCAGCCAATTATTAATTGTAGTATCGACAAACAAGCCATTACGTTAATGCGTTTTGCTTAATTTGTGTATGCTATTTACCTGATTGCAAAAAAGAAAGTCATGTTTTAAAGTATTTTAATCGTCCAGTAAATCAATTCGATTTTATATTTTTTTGTATATGAGACGATTACTCAGTAACGAACAGGTTGTGTTTTATCTTTAATACTAGCTGACCCGGCAGACGTTGCTCTGCTATGAAAAAAATGGGGTGAGTCACCCTTATCACTAAGGGGTATGAAAAAGATTCACCCTCATCACTAAGGGTTATAAAAAATAGATGTTGGCCGATTCTCAGACCCACTCAATACGCTCACAAAATTTCATGAAAATCAGTCAAGCCGTTTAAGAGGAGTATGGGAACGAACATTGTGATACGAGAATTTTATATATAAGATGATATTACATTTTGATATTACAGCTAAGTACTTAAGTTTTTGTTACAACTCTCATAATTTATTAAAAACAATTTTAATTAATTTTATTTTATATTTATTATTATTTATTTTATTTTTTGTTTTATATTTTTTTATTAGGACATTAATTTTAATACTATCCATTTTCTATAACCCCAGCCAGTCAGGAGAAAGACGCTGAAACAAACTTTCTGGCTACCTGGATAACCAATTCGCCCGTTAGTGTCACAGTTTTCAAATCTATCTAGTCCAGAAATGAATTGGTGAGACATACTCTCCATCTAGATTATCATTATCATCATCATTTCAGCCATAGGACGTCCACTGCTGAACATAGGCCTCCCCCGTTGACTTCCACGTCGACCAGATGGAAGCGGCCTGCATCCAACGAGACCCCGCGACCCTCATAAGGTCGTCAGTCCATCTCGTGGGTGGTCGTCCTATGCTTCGTTTGCCGGTACGTGGTCTCCACTCGAGAACTTTTCTGCCCCAACGGCCATCAGTTCTCCGCGCTAAGTGCCCCGCCCACTGCCACTTCAGATTGCTAGCCCGGCTGGCTATGTCGGTGACTTTCGTTCGCCTGCGGATCTCCTCATTTCTGAATAGATCTCGCAGGGAAACCCCGAGTATAGCCCGCTCCATAGCTCGCTGTGCAACCTTGAGCTTGTTTATCAGGCTCATAATAAGAGACCACGTCTCGGTGCCATAGATCATCACTGGTAACACACACTGAACATCTAGATTAGGTATACTAAGTTAATAAATTATTTAAGTTTCTGGCAAGAATATTTTTCACTGCCTATAATGTGATCTGAGAGTAAGCAAAAACCTTTGGCGAAGTACGTATCGGTGTTTGAAAAATTATAAATTTTCAAATGTAATAATTTTGCTATTCGAGACTGAGCCAAATCCAACGTATCAAAAACCACAAAAATCGATCCAGTTTTTCTTGCTTACACTATGTCAAACCCGACTTTTTGTAGCATATAATATGTAAGTATACATTTTTATTTGGTATTTTTTGGTCTTAAATATTTTCATTTGTTCTCTTGTTTGCTCGAAAGCCGCAATGTAGCAATATCATTTTATTACTATATACTTATATATAAATTTATAATTCGATAAATATTAATCTCGCTTAAAAATTTAGCTATCTTTAAAAAATCCAGTATGTACGAGTAAAACTTTAAAATATACTTTAATGCAAAAACTTTATTTTTGAAATGTATCCGATATAAGTTCTTATACTTTTTTTCCCCTGGACAAATCCCACAAATTGATCTAACACTAAAGTGAGCAAACTATAAGCTATAAATTAATATATAATAATGTAATATAAGCTATTATTACTATTATGGTTGCAAAATAACGATACTACTACTAAAGACAGTATAAAATATCTTATCTCTGAGAGTAACCCTACTGGTCATGATTCAGAATTTGTTCGCATCTGTGGTCTAGCGGTCCGGCGTAGAACTTGACGTCTTAAGATCCCGGGTTCGATCCTTAATCGGGGATCAAAAGAAAAACAGAAAATGTGTACTTTTTTATTTCTAACCGACCAGTACTGTAAGTAATTAAAAAGAAATCAAATTGAATAATCGTATTTCACATACAAAATATTTTAAATAAATGTCATACAGATTTTTCTGTTTACAGCATCATCTAAAATTTAAACTAAACCTAAAATGTGAAACTAAAAACTTAAGTTTTAACCCTAATGATGCTGTAAAAAGCTAAATCGGTATACTATTTTTACAATAATAAATTTCAAGTGATACGTAAAACAGTACAAGTATTTCTTCTTTTCAAAATATGAATATCTGGAAGTTTTGACAACCGATATTTAAACAAAACAAAATAAATTCAATTTTTTTTTGCAGAAAACATGTCTCAGAAGTTGTTAAAAAATACTTATTTGTACCAACATGTTCAAACGCATTGAAATGCGCAAATATTTAATAAACTTGGGTATTTGTTAAGTATTTTAGTAACATAGCTTAGTTATAAAATACATTTGTTAATGTGTTCAAACTTGTATTCCATTTTTTTTCTTTTTATGATATTGGAAGGAAAAAAACCAGGATTTCCTAATGGTAAGAAATTCATGCCGCCTAGAGCGACCAAAGGTGGTAATGGTGCGTTGCCAACGTTAAGCCTAGAGCAAAAGTAAGTTTACCCGCCACCTTATCCTCTGAACTGAAACACGACAGCGGTGAGCACTGACGTTACGGCGGCAGGAGTAGATAAGGCGGTGGTACCAATCGGGTCGAGTCGCTGCGAAACTCTACCGCCTAATCAGTTGTCCCGGTGTTAGTGATGGTAAAGCCTTTGCTCGCCTTTTACGAGATGCTTGGCAGAAAGGCAGATGGCTTATTCTGCATAGGAGCTCGGTTTATGCCTATGTTCAAACTTTTACCCTATCTACCATAAACTGGTATTGTAATAAATGTATAATATTTATACTATAACAATAATATAATATAAGTAAAAATACTTAGATATAAAAATTATAGTCGTTTTTACCTTAAATGCTCTTAAATAATCTAGTCTAGAAACCTTGGCACAAATTTCACGCAGTTTTGTCATAAACATATAGCTAAAGCTCTTTGCAATCGAAAGTACTTCCCAATGAGACTTGGCGATCGGTAATATCGTTAAGGCGAATGGCATGCTATATTTAATCTTGGCATTCATGCCGCGGTCTTTAATGTTGTATTACATTTTCTCTATGCCAGAATCACCAAAATAATAAATAAACACATTATCTCGGTACATTACACTTTAAGTATTCAATCAAAACGATATTTTTTATAGTAATTGCCATTTTGTATAACAAAGTTGCAAATAGCGTAAACCAAGAAATAATTTAAAAATCTGATTTTGTACTAACAACTAGCTGAACGAAGTTTATCGAACTCATTCCACATGTTCAATGGAAAAAAATGAAAGTGATTTTTATTTTTAGAAAATATTTTTTGTTAGAAAGTGTTAGTTTCTTCGTAAATTTTTCTAAGGTTTTATCTGAACCTTCTCTGGACTTCCACAAATAATCCAAGACTAAATCAGCCAAATCAGTGCAGTCGAAAATTATGCACTTTTTTTTGCACATTTCAGTGGTGCATTTTTATATATCTTTATATATATAATTCTTCTGTGAGTGTGTATGTCACTGAACTCCTTCTAGACAGCTGGAACGATGTTGATGAAAGTTTTTGTGCGTGTTCAAGGGAATTCGAGAATGGTTTAGATTCACAATTTGGTCTCCTAGAAAATGTTTTTTAATTATTTTTTTAATAATAAGTCGTTGTTGATTTTAGAATGTTTCACATCGCTTACGACAGACTGCGCTACTGTCGAAGCATTAATGTCAAGCTATACGAAGTTTGCTGGGTCAGCTAGTACTTGTATAAAGATGTGAATCTATATTTCCACTCGTAATTTTAACTCTATTTTTATAGTTAGTTATTGTAAAGTAACATATAAATACCCGTTCGGTAATATTCGGGTTAGCTAGTAAAACTTAATTAAGACTTTTTGTAATGATTTC
The DNA here is from genome assembly GCA_002245505.1 of Calephelis nemesis. Taxonomy (NCBI): domain Eukaryota; kingdom Metazoa; phylum Arthropoda; class Insecta; order Lepidoptera; family Riodinidae; genus Calephelis; species Calephelis nemesis. The sequence continues at coordinate 137,656 of NJDD01000097.1, read as the reverse complement.
GTAAAAGTAGAATGCAACATTTTGGAACAACGTTACATACAAATATTCCCCATGCTGGTCCGGGCTCCTTTGCAGGATAGATCATCTGCCTTATTGCCAGGCAGCTCGCAAAAGGCGAGCATAAGCTTACGGTCACTAACAAGGTGACATTTGACTAGGTGGTAGAGTTTCGCAGCGACTCACCCGGATTGGTTCCAACGCTTTACCTATCCTGCCGCCTTATGGTCACGACGTGTTCCGGTTCGGAGGGTAAGGTAGCAGGTAAACTTACTTTTGCTTAAGGCCTAACATCCCGACCTTTGGTGTCTCTAGGCGGCGTGAATTTCTTACCATCAGGAAATCCGTCTGCTTGTTTGCCTTCCAATATCATAAAAAAAAGAAAAAATATATCAATACATAATTTCATGCTAAATCCCTTGCAAGGAAGGCAGAGGGCATTAAACGCCAAGTTCTCCATGTTCTTAAAAAGTATCTTCACGCTCAAATTTTCGAAAACATAGGCAGAGACAGAACCTGTGTACCCATGACTAGCCAAAGACACTAGTCCCACAATGTGGTAGGTGGCAAGTTTATCGCCAACCGGGCACTTAACTTATCCCGGGCAACGTTTTTTTTTTTTTATAAAATTTTAACTACACATTTTCTTTTGTTTTGTTGCCCGATCCGGTCAGATCAAACACGGGACTACAAGAAGTCTAGTCAGACTCCAGACCGCTACAATATAGAGGCAATATTTTTTGACTCAAACATTTTTTGAGATGTGTGGCAACAAGCTAGACTTTTACAAGTACAATAACTAGCAATCTAGACTTTTTAACACCTTACCTGTCCAATATATCGAATACAGAAAACGTCCATCATGTCCGTGTACCTCAAACAGTACACTCACCCCCGTCTCTTTCTATGCGCTCTTACTTCATGGACTTGTGTGGTATGTTGCTCTAATTATCAGGACTTGTCAACAGGACACCAATGAATATAAAAAATGGAAACCATGACTCTTTTTTTTCTAAATGTGGGCGTGGAAAGAAACATGTCTTTACTAACACAAATGCTTAATTTATGAAAAGGAACTTCAGAATAACATTAAAAACAGAATGTCTTCTAACATTTATTACAGTGCATTGTCACTCTTTTAGCTTTGGCTTTAGCATTTTTTGAAAAAAACTCCTTGGTTAATAAGTTTTTTGTAACATCCAACGAATTGACTTCTTACACTTACCTTACTTTGCCAATATTTTCTTAAAAATGTAAAATCTTATTTGATCATACCAGTACACATTGAACAGTGTATCTTTGCTATTGGAGTCCTCCAACACTTTCCTCATATCTTCGTACCTAAGTTCTGTATAGTCACCTTATTTTATTCACAATAAAAATTGGCGCTTAAATGGCTTGAGTTGTCACTTCAGCTATTTGACAACAATTAACAGAATGTAAAAGCATTTTTACAATGTCAATTTGTGACCATAAACACGAATATTAACAAAAATATGTGTTTTATGTAATAATTAGCCGTTCATAAGTCCACGGTACACGAGTGTACACACTGCTTCAACTCAACAAGTCCGTGTACCGAATACGGTACATGGGTAAAATGAGTAATAAACCAAGTGATTTTTTATTAATTAGGCTTTTTTATACACAACTAGCTATTTTGTATTTATTACAAACAGAACATTACAAAAAATGATTTGAAAAGTTGAGGTTATCGAAAAATTATGTATAAAAACACAAATCCAAATCTCTCTCTCCACCTTCTGTGATCAAATCAAAGGTTCTCAAATTACTGAATGTTTTTTTTTCTTTCTTTTTTCTTTATTTCTTTATTGTACACAAAAAGTAAAAAAAAAATATTTCTTTGTTTATTTTTTCTTTGTTTATTTTGCGATTACTCCGCCATACCCAACCGCTTTTAATGTTTTTTTTAAAGATAGGTCATGATTTTAAGGTAGTCTCTCATCAATTTTATCGAGTTTCGAACAATCATCATCATCATCAGCGATGAGGTCGACAACTTAAGCGAAAAATGTATGCATAATTAAGTATAAATCAAAAATTACTAGAAGGTTATTGATAAAATTTATGTTAACTATATTATTATAAATTTTTTATGTTATAGGAAGGCAAACAAGCAGACGGATTCCCTGATGTTAAGAAATTCACGCCGCCTAGAGACACCAAAGATGGTAATGGTGCGTTGCCAACCTGAGTTCAGGATGTTAGGCCTCGAGCAAAAATAAGTTTACCGGCTACCTTACCCTCCGAACCGGAACACGTCATGACGTTATGGTGGCAGGAATAGGTAAGGCGGTGGTACCAATCCGGGCGAGTCGCTGCAAAACTCTACCACCTATTTCGGAATTGTTTCCTATCATAAAAAAAAGAATGCTGAAATTGTGTATTGGTACTTAATAAAGCAATTGGAGTCGATTCCTCCAGTTTTACTGTGCTTTATTATTTTAGTATTATTGTAATTATTTTCGTATGATAATAATTATAGGTTGGTATTTTCATTGTTATTTTCCATGCTATAAATATATTATTGGGTAGCTATGCAATACTTAACTGAAACACCAAGCCGGGGCTGATTTACAGAATTCAATATTGTTATGTTTTAAATAGGCGATGTTTGGCCGCATGCAGAAAATTCTACTCTATAATAAGCATGGCCGCAGGGACGGACCATGGTCCCGCTGCGTTAGCCCACTCTGCCAATATCATGATATTGGCAGAGTGGGCTAACGCAGCGGGCTTTCATTTTGAGGCTTCTTAATCAACCATATTAGTTGTTCGGACCCGACTGATTCATATTTATTGTTTTTGTTATTTAATGTTATAAATGCGGATGTGTGTTTGTCATCCACATCTGTCCTTGTCCAAGCGGATATGAAACAAAATTTTGGTAAGTTTTGATTATGTATTTACACACGCCGTTAAAGTGGTACATACCATACTTTCTGTTTTGGTAGCTCTACGGATTTCTGCAGGATAAAATAGTAAGATAAAATAATACATTTTTTAGCTGATTGTAGTTAACATTCGTTGGTCAAAAAATGAAAACGAAAGACTAACACTAGTGATTATTCAAATAAATTTTGTTATCTGTGACTAATACCCATATACTTACATATAATTAATTACTTTGGCAATATATCGATTTATGTGCCTAAGATAATGCACGTATATTGTTTTTTTTACTAAATTTTAATAAATTAATGTCACTATTTTTATACACCCACACGAGTGCAATGTGCTAAATGGTTATGGATTATTTATAATATTATACATTAAATGCAATATTATTTAATATAATATATTGTATTGTATAAGTATGTATACAATGTACTGTATTTTCATCTTGGCACTTAGTGAAGCAGAATTTTTTGATTATTAATTTTGAAGTCATTTTCATTTTGTTAAAAATAGTATCCATACAAATTTGTAGACGTAGGTTGTGCTTACTTAAAATTATGTGTCTATAGTTACAAATGTTCTTAAAACGCGCAAATTAAAATATCATTGATGCTTATTGCATTTAAACAAGCATAAATGACTAACTGTTGCCCGCGATGTTGTCCGCGTGGTTAATAACCCTATATACTTTTTTGGAATAAAAACTATCCAATGTGTTTAACTAAGTTACCTTCTATGTGTGTGTCAAATTTCATAAAAATCGGTTTAGCAATTTTTGCGTGAAAGAGTAAACGAACAAACAAACTTTCGTTTATAAAATTAGTAGGATTACAACGTATTATTTATAGATATCTTTTAATGACGGGATTATCTAACTATTTCAGTCTAGGTAATTAAATTCTATCACAGCTGACATAAATTTTCAGGAATTTATTGTCAACACTCACCACTGTTGTTTTTTTGGACGGTTGAGTGGCCAATATCGGATTAGCGATAGATATTTAAAATCTTTACCTTAGTTTGACAATGCAAAGTTAATAGTTTTGGTATCTATAGTCACAAAATTAATTTAATTAAAATAAACTAGTAATAAATACAATAAAAAAATTCTGATAAGGTAAACACAAAAAGGGGCCTCTGTATACACGGGGCCCCAGCCTTAATCCACCCGCTCTGTAGCATACTTACATTTATTGTTCAAATACCTACTCCATTGTGATATGCGATCTCATTATGATACAATTATTGCATGTTATTATTTTAAAAGGTTCTGAAATAAGCCCCTGCCATGGGCATTATTAAAACATAATTATACGCCTATTACTGAACAAACATAACTGCTAAACATGGCTTATTTCGATAATTTTCGGCATTTCAATTACATTGTTACCGTTAAAATACCTTGTAAACTTTCCATTGAAAGTATTTATGCAGTATTCATGTTTGAATTCTCTCGCTGTTAATGTCTATTACGTGTACAATCAAGTGTAAAATAAATAAATAAAATAAAATAAAGGTCCTTGTCAGATCAAATAAATTGTTAATTTTAAAATTAAAGATCAATCGCATTAATCGGGTAAATAAATTTAATTTCCCGACTCGCCTTGTGAGAGTTTGAGTGCTGTGTCCTGGAGGGTGATTATGTACTTCAATTGCCAACTCAAACTGCAAAAGTGTACATCAAATGACGTCATTTGTGTTTGCTATCTCTACTGTATTTCTGTCGGTCACTGGAGATAGCAAATATAAATCACGCCATTTGACAGCTACTTGATGTACACTTAACCATTTTGCGTTGGCAACTGAGATACATAATCAGTACACTGATATGGGCTATTCCTTCCGCACAATAAATACGCCAAGGTTGTCTTTGTCCATCGGGATAGCTACTCTTCTTCTCTTCGATCTTACAATAGCGAAATAATAAACTGCCAAAAGCGTCTCCAACTATTTCATTGGGTATCACGTCATTATATGATCATTCTTTTTTTCGAAAAATAGCAAATGGTTATTGCAAATAGAACATACTTGTTGCTAAAACAAAAACCACTAGTGGGATCGTAATAAAATTAACATGGGACCATTCCGAAATCAGTACCTATCTTTATAAAAAAGAACAATCAAAATCGGTTAGCTAGAGTCACCAATCAAAATCGGTAATTGACGGAGTATTCACATAACATATACACAAAAAAATAAAAAGCAAACATAAATAATTATTGTAGTAAATACCATATTTTAGTTAAACTTTGACATTTTTTCAAACAAACCAATCCAATCCATTCATAGCGCACTATTTTGCCTGTTTTATCACGCCATAATACGTATATATTTTTTTGGCGGTAAACTGCAAATAATCGCCTCTGTGGTCTAGCGGTCCGGGTGTTGGACTTGACTGCATGAGGTCCCGGGTTCGAATCCCGGGTCGACCAACAAAAAGAAAATTGGATTTTTCCAATTTTCTAATTACAAAATGTTGGTCGCGATTAGAAATATGCCCGGTTGGTGATAGGCTTGCCACCTATCACATTGTGGGACTTAGTGTCTTCGGCTAGTAGTGGGTGCCTCGGTTGTACCTCTGCCTACCTCTTCGGGGATATGGGCGTGAAGGTACTTTTTTTAAATTGCAAATTAAATAATTTTATTTGGATTTAATTATGGATTTCCTCAAAGTAACGCCTTCTATTTTTTTAAAATAGAGAGTTTTTATTTTACTACTTATTCTGAAACTATACGTCATTACTGTCATGATTATTCTGTTATATTGTAAAACGTAACCGAATTCGAATATGACAGCAAGATAATTATGGGCTCATCTAGATCCTACAAACTTGTGTAATACAATCTTGTCAGCCATATCGATGACCAAGTCATCAGTGTTCGCCTTTGCTTTGTACGCTTGGAACTGATTTCTAGAATTAGGGTGGGTTGCTTCAGATACATTTACGGGCGTATTTGAACTAACTTGACGTTAACAATCAATACGAGTGTTTCTGTGTGTGTTAGAGCCTGTCCATAAAGGGCGTTTTACACGCGTACTTATGTTGCATCCAGAAAATTTAATGTCTATCTCCAAACAGGGCTATACATTTCCGGCCTGGTGACGCGAATATATTGTATCGTGGATTGTATACCATTGATGGAAACGTTATCGAAGGGAAATTTAGCATTTCAAATTCTACAAGTTTTGTATCCAACGTAGTACATTTAATTGTATTGGGTATGGAATGATGGATATAAATTAACGTGTACCTCTGTGGTCTAGCGCTTCGGTGTCGGACTAAAATTCATGAAGTCCGTGGTTCGATCCCCGGGTTGGACAATTAAAAAAATAAGGAATGTATATCTTCAATTTTATAAAAAAATAACGTTTCTGAGGATTTAATATATTATATGCGTAGAAAAGTTCCTAAGTGTTTTCTACATTAATCAAGGGGAATGTTCTGAGGAGTTGTTTGTTTTAATTCCAGAAGCTTATTTCAATTTTAGGACATCGCCACAGAGTTTGAAATATCATGCCTATCATCTTGATGCGTGGCGATCTACTACTTTGCGATTCCGAAGACATTTTTTACATCGCACAATACCTTTGTAAAATCAGTTACCGAGGTTGGCAACGCATCTGTGATAGTCCTGATGTTGCGGATGTCCGTGGGCGGCGGTGACCACTTTTCATCGGGTAATCCACTGGCTCTTTTGCCTCCTCTTGTATAAAAAAAACATACCACATTGTGGACTCTCATTTTGTATTAAGTTGACTGACTTCGGCAAGTCGTGGGTGCCCTGGTTGTGCCTCTGCCTACAACTTCAGGGATATGGACGTTAAGATAATTTGCTTTCACTTTAAATGTTAATGTCTGTAGATGATTATTCTATTCCATGGTTATGTTTTTTGCTTAATTAATTCCGTTCCGAAAAAAAGTTGCGTATTGAAGTTAGAACGAAATACGCCCCACACGGACATACGCGCAGTTCTAAATACAGCTGAAGCGCCCGAGTGTCTCGACGTACGTAGCGTACGCGCGTAGTACGAGCGATGGATAGTCTCGGCCATTGCAATCGTTTTTCGCAAATCAGTAAACGCTACGGGCGGGTTATGTGTAGCTCAAGATTCCCGAGAACGCGTAGACATACGCGTGTAGAGCTACGCGTTCTGGGCAGGCTCTTACAGAAGTTATAGGAACGTTAACGCACGTTTTGTTATTTTGTACAAACTTCTACCGACAAAATATAGGAAGAAAGAAATTAATAATAAATAAATTAATAATAATAATAAATAAAATAAATTTATTTGCGGAATATGCGTGTTGAATTTGTTACAAAATTATGTAAGCTTTCCAACATATTCTACCACATTGTGGTGTGCAAATAATTTAATATTTTTATAAGTGACTAATTATATACACAATGTTTTAATATTCATACGAACAAATAGTTTTATTCTTATTACAATTTGAGTTATAACTTACAAATAATTTTAAAATGATAATAAATGTAGCCCTGTCTACCGTAAACTACCACCGTTTCCAAACCTAGCCAGTCGGGAGAAGAAACGGCGAAACAAACTCCCTTGGCAGCCAGTAGTATAATCTATCGTCCTTGTAACACCATCGTTTCCAAAACATAGCCCGCTTTCTGAAATTATAATTAATTATTATTATTGCTATTATTACAAACATTATATTATTTATGCTTGTCTGCAAGAAAATCTTTAACACTATAATATGTCTTATCTAATAACAAGTCAAATACCTTCTTTTGAAATCTTTTTTATGGCAGTGATTTAAGATTGTCAGAAATCTGGTTACATATACGAATCGACATGCAATATATATTAATTTTGTTGTTATATAGTTGATCATGTAAGTTTGTAAGTATTAGATTTGACTGTCCCATTCATATATGAGTTAACGTTCTAGGCTCATGCTGACAACCAACCTCGAGGCTCGCGTTCAATTTCTGACTAGTGCAGACATTTGCGAGGTCAGCATATCTACATATAAGCAAATAAATATCCCTGGACAAGTTACATTAATCGAATTAACCCTAAAACAAATGTATGTGCTATTATTACGAGTGTTAGTCTGCGATAATAAATACCGAATCCGGAAATGCAGACATCCAAAATGTTCATCACACAAATACCTGCACTCGTCGGGAATCGAACCCGAGCCTCTCGGTTATTCGGTCAATTTAGGCGTGTACACTAGCCACTCGATCAACGAGACGATCATATTGAATATGTTTATTAAATTTATATTTTGAGTGTTTATGGAAAATGTAGTCCGGTACATATTTAAGCATTCTTACGTTTTATTATGGTTGGCTATAACATTTGCTTACTTTGAGATCATTTTAATGTTATTTTTGTGTAATTAATTTATTATGATAATAAGAATACGATTACATCAATCTGGTTAATGGCCTATAAACATCCTACTATGAAATAAAAAAAATCGTGTAATCTTATTTTCTATGTGAAAAAAACCTGTTTAATTGCTAGCATATATTTACGAATGATATAATATGAAACTTACTGAAGTGTTTGCGCTGGGCATATGAAGATTACATTTTTATAGTAAACGTTTTATTCTTACTTGTTTAATTGTACGTTGGTCAAAATTCGACCTTGATAAATTTGAATTAAAAGATATTCAATATAAATTATTTCTGAATGAAGAAGAACGCCATCTTCATTTATCAAGACTAACTTATTTGTTTCCAAACATAAGGAATACAGTTTGTGCACCATCTGTGAACTTTTATCATTATCAAAATTTTTGTTTGTGTGTGTGTCAAATGTATGGTAGTAGGTATGTGTAATGTTGTACTTAATGATGTAATGCTATTCATAATCATTTTTATTGAAGAATATTAGCGTTCTACGCTTCTCCTACACATAAGCTATAGATGTGCCAAATTTCATACTCCTCTGTCCGCACAATTTTCGTCAAAAAGGTTCCAAAGTTTTTGTTTGATGTATTAATATTATGATTTTATTACCCGACACATTAAATTAGAAAATTATTAACGAAATTAGAAAAAATACAAATTAAATTTTCGTGCATTTTGTGAGAAATGTTTTGGTAGTTTACGGTAGATAGAGTTAAATTTAATTATAGTTTTTAAACATTTTGGTACTAAATAATTGTACTAGTTATACATATAAATAATTGGCTTAAAAGTTAAAGCATATGTAATTAAATAATATTTTTTATTAATGTTAAAATATTTGCACACCAAAATATGGTACAATAAGTTGATATACTTAAATATTTTTGTAACATCTCATTTACACACATATTTCGCAAATAAATAATTTTCTTTGTTTTTTTCTAAATCTGTGACATGCAACCACCCGCCGACCGTGTAATATGAAATTTATTGTAGATTTACTATTCTACATTTACTTTGTAGAGAAAGTGAGATAGTGTCGATTCTCCTATTTGCCCAGCCTGATCCAATCCTGAATGATTAACCGATCGATGCCTCCGGGCGCCTGTTGGAATTCTCGCAGCCAGGAAGTGGGTGGTAGCGGTACGGTTGATTCCACAATGATACGGGAAGTACAGACGCGCCTGAAACGGAAGTGATGTGCAAAGGACATTGTTTATTGTACTGTTCTGAACCAATTCGAAAAAGAGGTTCTTAATTCATCAGTATTATTGCATTTGTTTTACAGTTGGAATTATTTAGATTCTTCTTTGCTTTAAAGAAGCAGAATAACTTTTCAAAAATGTTAAACACACACAATCGTATTAGAGGGGTGGGCAAACTACGGCCCGCGGGCCGGATCTGGCCGTTGAGAGGTTTTTTTTAGAAAAAATATGAATCTCCTTACAAAAAATATGGTCGAAATGTTAAAAGACTATTGAAATTTGAACAATTAAGATACTGAACCGATACTTTAAACATATATATTGCGTATATCATAATTATTATGTTAAGACTTCATAAATAGATATATTTTTTTTATGATAATGGAAGGCAAACAAGCAGACGGATTTCCTGATGGTAAGAAATTCACGCCGCCTAGAGACACCAAAGGTGGTAATGTTGCGTTGCCAACCTGAGACCGGGATGTAAGGCCTCGAGCAAAAGTAAGTTTACCGGCTACCTTACCCTCCAAACCGGAACACGTCATGACGTTGTGGCGGCAGGAATAGGTAAGGCGGTGGTACCAATCCGGGTTAATCGCTGCGAAACTCTACCACCTAGCCAGATGTCACGGTCTTAGTGATGGCAAGCCTATGCTCGCCTTTACGAGCTGCCTGGCAGGAAGGCAGATGGTCTATTCTACAAAGGAGCCCAGACCAACACGGGGATATCATTTAAATAAAGGATTGTAAAATAAAAAAATGCCTTATGTTTCTTTATACAACGTTTTATAATCGTAATATTTACTGCTATTTTTAGGTGTTTTAATTAACCGGCCCGCCTCAAGATTAATTATAATTTACTGGCCCGCCACTAGATTTAGTTACCGGCCCGCGGTCAAAAGAATTTGCCCACCCCTTTATTAAAGGGTACAGGGTAGGCAGACAGTATTAAGTTTACTGTGTACGATTCAGGATTCTTATCTACCTGCCTACCTTATGCACATTTATTACAATAAGTACATTTATTTACTAGGTGTTTTAGAGGAGGCAGCAAATTGCCTGGAGTAGTACAATCGCCTTGCCTATTCTTGCCGCCATAGTGTCAGTGCTTGCCGTTGACGTGTTCCAGTTGGGATGATAAGGTAGTTGGTAAACGTAGCTCGAGGCCTAACATCGCGGCCTCAGATTGACAACGCACCATTACAATCGTTGGTGTCTCTAGGCGATCTGAATGTGTTACCAAAATCCGCATACTTGTTTGCAATAACATAAAATAAAAAAAACAAGTATTACTTTTTCATACAAACACGTCGGTTTTGCAGACTCTTGAAGCCAACTTCAGATAATATCTACCATGCTCTGGCGATTTGGTAATTAAATGTCAATCTATCCATATTTGCATTAATAATCTGTTTCGACAAAAAACATTTATCACGTTAAAAAATAAGCTATTTCTCACAGCACACTGCTCTGCTGATGGTAAGAGACGACAGTGGTCTATAAACACCATAAATGTTACAGGTGCGTCGCTGGGCGGTGGGGAATGGGGCAGGTGGCACCAAATTTGCCGAGTCAGCTAGTTTAAAATAATTCAGAAACCACTTATCAGGTATTGTCAATTTTCAGTAGGGTCTAAAAAGTAGCGACATTTTACATTTAAACTAATTTCGACATAACGTAAAAAAGTTTTATGGTTACATATAAAACCACACACATCCTTCTCTATAAGTGAGTGTAAAACTCAAAGTCAAATTATATTTATTTTGTAGGTAAGCCATCTTACACTTAAAACAAGTCAATGTTACTTACATACATGAAGTTGTCCATACACAAATAATTAAAAAGCTTCACGCCCATATCCCAGAAGACGTAGGCAGAGGCACAACCAGGGCACCCACGACTAGCCGAAGATACTAAGTCCCATAATGTGATAGGTGGCAAGCCTATCGCCAACCGGGCACGTTTCTTATCCCGACCAACATTTTTTTTATTAGAAAATTGGAAAAATCCAATTTTCTTTTTGTTGGCCGACCCGGGATTCGAACTCGAGACCTTCATGTAGTCAAGTCCAACACCCGGACCGCTCGACCACAGAGGAGACAAATAATTACATCAAAAAATAAACTTAACAATAGTTATCATTTTAACAGATTATTATTATTATTAGATTCATTATTATTATTATAAATTATATTTTGATACCACCTTTCACCCCCATTATAGTCTTTTGGGATTGATTTTTTTAAAGTAGCCTATGGTTGAACTCAGATCTTTAACGGATATGTCAAATTTAAACGAAACCGATCTTTTATTAACATATGTATAAAATTCTCGTGTCACAATGTTCGTTCCCATACTCCTCTCAAACGGCTTGACTGATTTTTATTAAATTTTGTGAGCATATTGAGTAGATCTTAGAATCGGCCGACATCTATTTTTATAACCCTAAGTAATGAGGGTGAATCTTTTTCATACCCTTTAGTGACAAGGGTGACTCAACCCAATCTTTTCATAGCAGAACAACGTCTGCCGGGTCAGCTAGTCAACACATAAAATTCTAGATACTGGTAAGTATTAGTTAAAACTTTCCAGCTATGAAGTATCCTTAGACTACAATTTAATCATCTCATATTGCTTCAAATAGCCCCTATTGCTTACAAACTTTATCCAGCTCGGATTTCATTTTGAATAACACATTGTTTAACAACGGAACACGAACTTCTTGGAAATTGTGAAAACAAGGCTTTTGTAAACAAATTAAACATTCCAGCTAAAGTATTTTGATTGAACTGTGGTTAGAATATTTATACAAGGTAATACTAGTAGACCTAATAGATTTTCTCCTGTTTTAAATACTAACTTCTAAAATAAAATAAACTTATTTTTCAATAACAATATTTAACATAACATAGACTTTCCTGTTTTAACTACGAACTTGTGAAAATAAACTTATTTTTCAACTAGCTTCCGCCCGTGACTCCGTCCGCGCAGATGTCGGTCTTCGCGTGATAAAACTTAAAAATTAAGGATTTTTCTACGTATTTTTCCAGGATAAAAAGTATCCCATTTTATGACCAGGACAATAAGGTATAATCATACCAAATTTAATCGAAATCGAACCGTTAGTTTTCACGTGATGCTTGAACATAC